>VBVR01006040.1:0-10931 GCA_011638315.1 Tetramorium parvispinum
GAAAAAAATAAAGAAACGACAAGTCCGACCGGAAACGCCTCAACGTTGTGGACGTTTAATATCCTGGCTTAATATTACAGGGGGGAAGAAGGTCTTTGTCTTCTTCTCCCATTCTGATTGGTCCACCCGTTCTACTTTACGATCTACCGCAGCTGGCCACAGCTCGTTCTTCAGCGGCAGCTTGGTGTCCCGCGAACGATCGAAATCCCATTTTCCACTGTCACAGACCGTCCACTTTTTCTTGAAACGAGATTTCTCGGCTTGCGAGAGCGCCGTTCTCGTCCTTAAAGTCTAATTTCGCTCGGATATTATGCGACATCGCATTAACAGACGATATCCGCCGGTTTTCAATTTACCGTAAAGGGTAACAATTTATTTCTCTCGGGAAATTTATATATATTATATATGCATGTCCTAAATGATCCCCTTTTAGTTACCCTATCGAACGTTTCACGCGTACTGAACTGCTCGTTCAAATGTTTTACATATGGAAACGCTAAGTGAAAAGATAAAATTAATACAAGATAAACTTTATAATCATTTTCTCATGAAACTCAATAGAATCACTCGAAAACACGGTTAAACATGTTTGTTAAAATCACTTTCAGAAGTAGTAGAAATGTCTCTCGAAATAGTCATTTTAACGGAAATTACATTAAATGGTATATACGCTATCGTCCTTTAATTAAACTTCGCTTACGTTACTGGGACTCTCATGTTTCTTCTTATAAAGGAGATCGTATATCTCAATTAGACATATTATTTCACAAGCGGGCTACGCAAGCGACTTATTTGTTGAACAGTTGAATATTATTGTTACGCGAAAAGCGACCATTCTCGCATATAACCGCCGCGGTTAATTGCCAAATACTGCTATAAATGCGACATTCAGCTCCAAATCTGAATTTGGCACGCTTTTATGCGACCGCGCGCACACAAATAATTAATGTTATAGTAACATGTGCATAATACACTCGAATTCCTTCGGGTATGCATCGTTTGATTGATCACTCGTAACTTTTCAGTGAAATCGCACGTTTTATCCGTCACATCGAGCGTTCCTTCATAGATGATTAAAATTATCCGTGAAAAGAAAACGAAATTTTTTCACGTGTTTTTATTCGATGTGCTTGACCGCGATCATCAATTATTATGAAAATGAAAATCGGCAAGTACTTAGACGCAGAAATGGACGCGTCGAATTGAAACAATCTGGCACAAGTTATCACAGTACCTATTATTCGCCAATTAAACTCGTCAGGCATTCACGTAGCTCTGCTCCGGCTGATTCTTCGTTCTTACGTGCTCGCTCGGCAAAGCGATCGAAAACCCATTTTCGCCGTGTCACCGTCGACCGTTTCTCCCGAAGGGCAAGACGAGCGTTTCCCGGAGGATGGCGAGTAGGAACGTTGGACATGCCTAGAGCCTTGATGTACCCGCGGTAGTCCGTTCCTCGAGTGCCTGTTCATACGCGACTTGTCACTGATTTGCGTACGTTCAAAGGGCAGGATCTGCGTGCTCGTACCGTCTAATGGGATCCTTTGTGCGAGCATGCGACTGTCGGCCACAATACATCAGCGCTCGTGTAACGCGTTGTACACACCTACAGTAACTCGTTACCTGCGACAATCTGGTGCGTAAAATCGCGTCTCGCGATGTTGAACATCCTTGTGAGGCTCCTTCTTTGTCATGCTCAAGATATGCAGTGGCTTAACTGCAGAACAGATTGAGGATAAAAATTGACTGACAGGTTCGTTTTAATAGAAAATCTTGCTAGATTTTGGCAACGAGATTTGCTTGGCAATTTACGTTTAACAATTTAATTAATTATTAATTAATATCAATGACTTGATATTAAAATAGTGAAAAATCGCGTAATAAATACAATTATCGATTATTTCATAGATTAAATTGATCGAGAAATTTATATAGGTATAATATTGGAAATTATACAGAGTGTCCCATGGGAAATTGCTGAAACTAATCAACTGTCATTTGCAAATATATTCAATTGTTGAAAAAATAAAAATTGCATTGAAACGAGGAAGGTCTGCAGTTTTTAATGGGTATAAATAAAAGTTAACAAAATATTTGTATATTGGTTTATTGATGAAAAATATATTAATTAACAAGTAAGCTAATTATAAGCAATTAAAAAGGTCAGTAACATTTTATATAGATGACATGTTAAAGTTTTTATGAGTTTTTGTAAAAGAATTGAGTTTTGTACAAATTCTCAAATGATGCGCACTTTGAAAATATTTATTATTAGCTTACTTGATTATATTTTTCATCAATAAAACAAACTAATATACAAACATTTTATTAGATTTTATTTATACCCATTAAAAACTGCAGACTTTTCTCTTTACAATTTTGGTTTTTTCGACAACTGAATATATTTGCAAATGACAGCTAAGTAGTTTTAGCAACTTGCTATGGTACACTCTGTATTATGTGATTAGCTATATTTGCATCGATTTCGACATTATTATTCCTTATATTTTTATGATCAGTTTGGTCGGAACGGAATTGAAGAATATCATGCATGATATTATCGGCAACATATCAATCTTTGATATGAGGTCACGAGCATGGAAATACATATAAGACTCTGATTCGAGAGGGTGCGGATGGGGCGTAAAAAAGAAAGAAAAAAGAAAACGGCAGGTGCGCGCACGTATGGAAACCGTAGAGAACTCGATGAAATAACCGGAACGTCTGCGTGGCGCCAGCCAGATCCACGTGACGGCATCAAGTTTTCATTCGGTGCGAGATCGCGTGTCACAAATTACCGGTATCGCGGCCCTCTCCCCCCGCCAGCTCGCCAAATCGATTTTCGTTGGACGTTCGGATTTCCCTCGGTCGCACGCGGCTGCTGGCTCATCGTATAGTGCGCAACGCGCGCAGGTGCCCTTCCGCCGATGATGGTAAGCCAAACAATGGACGCCTAAAATACACCTTGCTCGAAAGTTCATTCGCGATCGTGCAAATTAAAAGATAGACGTGCTCCGCGCGCGATATAGCAAAGTTCAATTCGCACGTGTTGACGTACGTTAACGGACTTTTACAAAATGTGAGGCATGACGGGTGGTTTCCCAGAACTGCTTTCAATAATATTTCGATACAAGAGAGATAATTTTTACGAATCTCACGTTTCTGTCAATTTCTGTCTAATTCTATATTTTTTGCAAGTTATTAATAAACGATGCAATTACGAAGATGTGTTCCAAATAATTTTCTTAAATTACGAAAAATGAGCTATTTTTTTTTAATTTCTGGAAAATATCTCGCTGAATAAACAAAGTCATTTGTTTTCTTTTCAAAGAAATTTTAAAAATATTTTTCTTACGTTTTTTTCTTAAAATGATGAATAATTGCAATATTCTGATAATATTAATTGCAAAATTGGCAAAATGCAAAACATGTTATCTTTACGCTCGAATGGTGCTTAATTAGAGATTGTAATTTAATAACGAGGAAAGATTTTGAATAGTTGTGTCTAAAGTTATTGTAATGTCTCGCGGTTCGATGAATTAGATTCAATCTCATATCATTTTGTTAGTCAAACTTTCATTATAACTCCCATTTATCTTAGCGACCGTAATTTTATGCAAGTGAAATCACAGTAAGTTTAATCTGGCAAAAACACTATCCGAGCATTTCGTAATTACAACCCGTCTTTTTTAATTTACACAAAACTTTTATTTGCAGATACAATGTGACAATAAAATTTCAAATACTTCGATTCATAAATAATAAAACAATTTCATACGTTATTCATATATGTATAAATATTTGTATTTTATCGAAAATATCTTCTTGAAACTTTATACACAATCTTAATTATTTTTTATTTACGAAACGGTATGGTGTGATAAGAAGGATATTTAAGTTATATAAAAATAACAAAATGATTTGTTAAGATTTGTAAATAAGAGTCGACGATGCTTGCACAACTCGAAGCATAAGTGCCTGTTAATTGCTATGCACCGATGAACAAAATTTTTCTCCGGAGGACATTTTTCTCAGGGCGGAAAATTCTCAAGGCGGTAAGGATGCTCCGCTGAACGAGTTTCCTCGCTCCACCTGTTTCCGCAAACTATCTTACCTATTCCGCCGTGGATATAGAAGACACGCTGTCGCTAAATTGTGTTTTAAGCTCAAACTTTACGCCGTTCTCCACCCCGGGATCTTACAGCGCCGTTATCCGTGCTAAGTGCGCCACCAGGATGTTCCCCTTTACAAATCCCGAACCGGGTGACATCGTACTTATACACACGTCTACATAAACGTTTGGCGGCATGTACACAAGCCGGAGCGCGCGGACGTTTCTTTGGCGGCATGACGCGCGCGGGTATCTACAGTAATGAGATGCATTAAGTTTCAGTATAGTTCTCCGGCGTGGCGATTAATTATTATTCATATCTACATTACGTCGACGCTTTGACGGTCCCATACATCAATACGTAAATTGGATATTCAGATGTGACCATATTTTGTTACGGATGCACTTTGCAAGCTAATTGCTAATTAAGCTATATTTCACGCGGGTAAGGATATTCGTTCGACCGTGCGCATGTAATTTCATTTGCGCCACATCGCGCATGTCGTAAATTTTTTTTAACCTGACGGACATTCTAAACTCTAACAGACAGATTTATCTTCGTTATTCGACGAATCGTCGAATGACGTAGTTTTAATAGAAACTATGTTAGCGCCTAATCCCAGCTATATAGAATTTTCTAACGACGATGGACTGCCAAGTTTTTCCGCACCGTTGCATTTTCGTATTCACAAACGCAATTGGTCGAAACTCTGACAACTTCCCGTTCATTGCCTCAGATCCCCGTGGAATTAGCACTTTGTTAAAGAGTCGGAGAAATTAAAAAGAAAATGAGAGAGCGTTTTCCGCGGAGCGCGCGGCTACGCGGGGATTCTCTCTTACGGGAATTACACAGGAACGGTTCTGCGGCCTTAAAACTATCTTTTAATACTTCGGAACGGCGTCGTTTGTTCCGTGGCGGTCGTTCCTATGAAACCGCGGCGAATTAATAGAATTTTTAATTAAAATGTGCAGTAATTGTTCTGAGGAGGGAGGAATATATGAGGATGGGCGCAACGGGGCACGAGCAACGAAATTGTATGTTGGATACAAACGTGAATCGGAGAGAAACACTAGGCGGAAAGAGGCAACACGCGGGGGATTTATAGATAGAGAGTTTATTACCTGGATCTGATTACGACAATCGTAGAGGATTTAATCTCGCGACAATTTCGTCGCTGCAGGTGCATCATTTAAATTTGAATACGTTGTTATTGCCGTTGACGTTCGTCGGTTGTGTCGCATCAGGCCGTTGTGCTTGTATTGTCGAAATATATATTTTTTGCCACTGCCAATTTTAGTGTCATACATTAGAGAAATTTATGTATCTTACTGTCTGTTATGTCTTTTCTATTATTCCATTAAAGTTATATTCGATAGATGTAACAAAGATGATAAAAAACGCTGCTAAAATAACTTCAATTCGTTCTTTTGTCAACTTTTTGTAAAAAAATATTATGGAATATTGTAAACTTCTCATAATTTTTACTGTCTATTGTTGTTTATTTATACTATTTATTATATTAGACAATTTTTATTGAACAAAGACAATGCATTTAAAAAATTTAAAATATTAAAGGATGTATAAGAAATTTTTTAAATAGATTTCTATTTGTTAAATAGATTAGCTAAAGGAGTTAAAGTTTGTAAATAAAAATGTCGGCAAATGCTTTTCTCAAAAGTTATTTCTTTAATAATATTTTGTGGAATAGCTCTTTGTAGTACTTCGAATGCTTATATATTCCTTCAGATATTCGAAATATCAATATCGACATTCAATTTCGCAGATGTATTCGCAATAAAATTATTATGGGAATAATTTTCGTTCGATCTTGTTTTATTATAGCTAGTTCGGGAACCATATAATTTGCAGCGCGAGTAGAGTTGTGCTGTAACGACGAAACTTTTCTCCTTGAATATTCTACCGTTTCGTATACGCAAGTTCTCGGCATACTATGCGAAGCGAGATTTACTGATAAACAATAGACCTCGATATTCATTAGTAAATTACGTAATTGCATTAGTAATACCTAAGCATTTCGATCTGATGAAGAGCATGCGCGCGTGTGTACGTATATACGAGCGTGTGTTGTATCGTTCATTCTAAAGCAACATACTTTATAGTTGCTGCACCGGAAATAGTTGTACGTGGATAAATGGTGAATAAATTAAAGCGCATTGCATGCACTCCGTTAATTCATTTCGCCAACAATTAAGCCTCGTATCGTGATGGGTCAATTCTGAAAGTTCCTTATTCCGATTACACTTGCCGATCGTGATTGTAAGTCATCCGTGTGAAAGGATTATTGTTGAATGTTATCATTCTGAAAACTGCTAGACATTATTTTATATAAACATCAGCCACGTTAGACTTTTATCATAAACGATAGAGTAATACGAATTCGATTGTAACATCTACATATTCACGACACATTCGCGTTAAATATGAATGAAGGAAGTAATTAATATAAGATTAATATAAACGTTTAATAACAAGCTTTATGTAACACGGAATAACACGGAATTTATAACGACGATTAATGTGTGTGAATAATTTGCCAACCACGACACGTTTATCAAGTATAGCGAATCGTGTCAAATTCGCTTCCTTCTTATTTTTTATCCCATTTACTTAGGTTGATATTATGCTCCTTTTATTGAATGTTATTTTCAGCGTGTATTGATTTTACAAAGTGGTCTTTTTATAAGATTGAAGTTATTGAACATTGGCATGGATGCAACGCTATAAACACTTCCGTTTACATTAAACAATTTAACAATAAAGCTAAAGTATAAATTTTCAATTATCCAATTTTAGATTTAAAATTTTTTATATAATTGAAAGATTTATGAGAGAAATATCTGACAAGACAAATTTCTGAAATTTTTCTCTTTTACAGCATCAATTTTACGCTTTCATCCAAATAGAAATAAAAGGTAACTAAATGTGTTTTGAATTATATTAAAGAAAATATTATGAAATTTTCAATATTTTATATTTCAAATACTGTGATTGGATTTTATGGCTTTATAGGCGAATGAAATGTAGAGCAATCTATAATGCATTTTTACATCAATATATATTCAAAACGAAAAAATTTTATTAATTAAAAAAATAATAAAAGATTTATCAGGAATATAATCACTAAAATTTTCCAAATAATTGTTTTTCTCACGATACTGTCTATTATTATATACGTTTTTGGGGTGAGATTAATGAAGTTTCCAAGACTTTTCCTGAATAATACGGTAAGGTAAAAATTAATTATTGATAGAGTACATTTAGTAGATGACTGTACTCTTTTGTGCAGAATCAGAAGACTAGGTAGAATCACTAAGTCTGGTAATTTTGCTGGTATAGCACTTTCTTTACTTAACCTATAGGGCACAAGGTAACGAAAACTTCAGCATAGTACTAAAATTGACAGAATCTGGATGACTTGCTTAAGTAGTTTACTTTTTGTTATTATTATAATATACATAATTCTGCATTTATTTTCTTTATCCATTTTTTTATTATGAATAAAATCTACGTTGTATATAATTAGATTTTACCAATATATAAATTAAATTAAAAAATATTTTTTTGCACATTGAATAAAAACGCGTTTTCCTCATAAAGTTCTCGATAAAAAAATGGCCTACTTTTTTAATTACCGGAGAGTTTTCAATGCAAACTATTACACAGTTGTTGGCGGAAAGTAAATTACGATTCGTAAAAGATGCTGTGAATTCACAAAGTCGTCTAACTCCGTGATATTGCTGCTATTGCAACTGGCAGTCTTCGATCGTTTCGATCTTGGTAAGCCACCGATCGATGAATCGTCTATCACGGCCGCAATGGCGACCACGTTACGTGGTGTGGTGGTCTCCGTGTGTCTGTTCGAGAATAGGGAAACCACGACTGCTGCAGATAGGTGCTGGCGAAAGACCGCGATAACGCTTATCTGCTTCCTGGATTTATTGCTGGCGCAACGAAAACGCCCCCGCCAGCCGCGCTTCCCTGCCCATTCCGATGTTAATTAGCGTATTCTTGGAGTGTTATAGATTATGGTTACGACGTCTATCAGCGTTACCGAGAACAATGCCGAACGAAGTGACGACGTTGACATACTTTTGACGCCGGCGGACGCGACACGCTATGTTACTGTCGCTGTGTTTACTCGTTCTACTACCACCTTTCGCGGCCTTGGGTCGAAAGAAATGGCATTTCTTTTAAAAAAAAAGATAATCAAAATCTATGAAAGTTTCAGAATAAATGATTCTTAACATGGATTGACTGCACTTTGATTAACCATTTTATTATCAAAATTGTAGTTTCCGCAAAAAAATTAATTGAACTGCTACTTTGTATGATATCAACATGCGAGCTATATATACTATAATTCTCTTTTACAGAAATCGTTCATCGACTTTTGAATAATTGGGCCAGATAATATTTCAGAAGAAATGAAAAATGCAGTCAAAATTGATATTTCCAAAGTAGGCCAATACTATCGACGGTTTAACTCTTAATTTTGTTTAAAAATATCAAACGATATTATTTTAACTGACCTACTACATTTGAACATTTCACATTTTATTCCATGCATTGTGTGTAATAGAATAAATCAAGAATGCATATTGTACATCATGTTGTTGCGTCGAGTCTTTTAATCGTGAACAATCATGTATGCACATATAAAGTAGGTTGTAGATACAAGTAATTGCTCGTGTATAATTTTTATTTTTGGATAAATTTGCTGAGAGAGAGAGAGAAAGCGAGAGGATTAAGTTCAGTTATTATAATTAAGGATAATAGTGATTCGCAGATAATGTGGCTATTAACGTGAAAAAGATCAGTCTAATTTAATATCTAATTTAATAAAAAAATTGAAGCTTTATGTATTATTAATTATTACAGATTAAGATTGATGAATAATGAAATTATAATAAATGATTAATTAACTAAAGACTCTCGATATTAAAATTAACGAATTACAATAAAAAATAAATTTCAAAAGTCAAATATCATTAGTTATGTACATGAGTTAACGTTATGTATGTACATTTATTAATAATTTAATACAAATATTATAAATCGTACGTTTCGATATAATTGTAAATCGTACGTTTCTAGTTTGAATCATTTTGCAGTGACGCAATGAGAGATAAATTAAATAAGCTCACTCTTTTCGACACAAGGTAAATATTTAAAAATTGAATGCATAAAGATAATAAATTTTCAAGAAAAAATACTAAAAAATTCTGCTTAAATTCATAATAAGCAAAATATAACTGACTAGAAATAAAAATTGGAGCTAATTGGGACAAAAAGAAGTGACATCCACTTCAAACCAAATTCAGAAAACATGAAATTGACAAACTAAAGTCTCAAAAAACATCGAAAATTAAGATGATTTTTAAATATCGATGGTTGATATTGGAAACAGTAATACGATTAACAAGAAAACCTAATTTTAAGCTAGCTGATTCATCTGGCTGTCAACCGTTGGAAAATTTATATGAAAATCGGACTTGACGTCGATTTCAAAACCATTTTGTCTACGATCAAGTGTGTCGTGCGTGTCCTTAAAGCTCTGCCTTAACAATAGCGACGGATACGTAGAACGTCGTCGATCCCGTTTATCAGCACCGCTACAACCAACGACCGCCAACGATTCAAACTATTCGCGTTGCCAAGTTTATTACACGATTCTGCGGATAACAACGTTGCGAATAGCTGGCAGCATAATCAGGTATGAGTTTCGCGCGCCGATTACGCAGTGGATCCGAAGCGGCTAAACTCGATTAAGCAGACGACAGCTCAGGTTCTAGTTGGGATTAGGATCAAAGCCCAGGGTTTATGGGACACGAGATGTCTGGTTTAATGCCTTGAGGTTCCCGGCGTGCGTTCTACCCACCGTCACTCTCTCCCGCGGACGCCTCTCCGATCCGTATTCCGATGATTCGCGCTCCGAGTCTCGATCTCTCGGACCAACGACCTTATCAGAGTCGGAGGATTCGTTAGTCCTCTCTCTCTCTCTCACACACACACACACACCTCCGTCCACGCGTCTATTCGTTAATTAATCTGATTTCCGTATACACGATGCAAACGTTGCCGTTGTGCGAATCGCTGTCATCGCGCGAGCACGCATTTCCAGTTTATGTCGTCGTGACGTTTCGTCCTCGCGCCGCCCCATTCATTTGTGGCGAACCAGCACGTGATGAAACCGCTTCGTGACTTCCTGCTATATTTGCCGCGGTATCAAATCGAAAATCTGTGATAACTTTTTTGCCTACCTAAGCAGACCCTTGTTTTATTCGGGTGTGCAACGCCGGGACATAAATTATTCGTCGCTAATTACCAGGAGAAACGTATCAGACGTCACTTCACAATCGCGCTAAATATCTCGTGACAGAGGAATGTCGTTCGAAGAGGCAGATAATATAATCACGAAGCCATATGGATCGCTGTATCAGATTTGAATGATAAGCTGAACATTATTAATCAGATTGTGAACTGGATATATTTTTATATTACACAGTTGAAAGAGAACTTAGTCAATTCGGAATAGTGAAGATAAAAGTGGAAATGAATCACAAATTATCTTGTTAATAAAAACTCATCGTTCTTTGCCTTTAGCGATTAAATTCTTATTTAATTGTGACGTAGAAATAAAAACAACTTTATGCAATTCGATCGACCTAAATTTATTTTTCAATGTCCTCGTTTTAATGGAGTTATAGGGGAGAGTTGCTGAATACGTACCGGTCTCCTAAATCGTACCTCTTCAATATTTTATAGTTTCATTTAATATAAGCAACATTTATTAATCAAAAT
>VBVR01006041.1:0-10930 GCA_011638315.1 Tetramorium parvispinum
CCTCAAAAAAGGTCAAAATTCCGTAAATTTTGACCTTTTTTTGAGGTTTGCTCGGAACAAGGAGCTAAACTACCAATTCTGACCTCGGATTTGGATTCAGCGGGTCAAAATACATAGGAATACACTAGTTTAGTATACAGGCCAAACCACATTTTTTTTGTGTGCCTGTGTTATTAATGAAGCGAAAGTGCCCTTCCATTCACTTGTGAAACGCACGATTAGGATACGATTTATTGATGAGATTTCAATATTGCGTTGCATTTCATAAATGTATGTGATATATAATATAATAATAATACAGAAACGTATATAATTAGCAAACGGTTATCAATCGATGTATATATATGATTAAATACATTATCAAATTTCAAATATTAAGATATCACTAAACATTGTTAGCACACACAAATATTGGAAATAAATTTAAATTAATAAATTGAAATTAATAAAGCTTTTAAAAATATATGAAATAGAAAAGATCAGAAATTAAATATATTTAAATTAATAATTTTAATTAAGTCCGCTTTCTCTATATGAATGTGATCATAGTCAAACAAAATATTGCGAATCACTAAGTTGGGATTAATTCAAACTGCTGAATGGTTCAAGAGTTTAGAATTCATTACTCGTACCGGAAATGTATAGACAGAGTTGCAACGTTTACTAACAATCCGGCTAATCCCGAGATAGCACAGCTAGTCTCCTTCTAATTCTTATCTCCTTACGTATCATAAAGAAAGAAGGAAAATTCAGTCAGCTAACGGCAAAACGGCAAATCATTTCTCGATTAACCGCTTCATACGCACAATCCGACTTAACGCGTGTCTGTACGAATCGCCATTTACTAACAACTTCAGATTTCTAACGGATGTTACATCCAATATGAGAATTGAATGAGTATAATAAGTCAACGAGAGATGAGTGACGCTCTTTATATTTCACACTTATGGCCAATATACAGTTACTATGCATTATTATATGCGGCATATAATAATGCATATATGTATAAACATATGTTGTTTGGAACAAAACGTACTAAATCCACGATTAAAATTCATTTTAAATATGCGATGCATCTAACAGCAGACTTTGCAAAAAAAACTCTTGTTTATTTTTACTAACGTAAATTAATTTTAATCTTATTGTTAGTTTAATTTATCTTTTATCTTTTTCTCGTTTTATTAGAATTAGTATACAGAAAAAAACGTTAATTTTAAATCAACAATAATATTCTCATATATAAGCAAGAATATTATATAAAATCTTTAAAGAATTTGATAATCTTATACAGAAATAAAATTTCTTTGTGTGTGAGCAAGTTATTATCTATTTAAGATTACTAAATTCTTTAAAAAAGATTTTATATTCTTGCTTATGTATGAGAACATTATTGTTGATTTGAAATTAATATTTTTTCTGTGTACTAATCCTAAGAACGAGAAAAAGATAAATTAAACTAAACGAATTCTGTGTAGAAATGAACATGACTCTTGTTCTGGATCTTTCGTATGTATGGTGACCGTCAATAGAAATTTCGAATTTCGGTCACGACGCACAGTTACGACAATGAAATTGGATCGTCCGAATTATTCTGCAGATTGAAACCGATATCAATTAGTTATCCAAACGATGATTAGACCGAAGATCACGGTCGGAATAATCCCGTCCTAGTCTTCTCGTCCTAGAAGCCTCGTTCGCGACTTAGGAACCAGTCGTCGGCGACCCCGATTCGATCGGCGAAACTCGATACGCACTTTGCGAAACGATTCATCGTGGAGGCGTTAGAAGCGAGCCGAGTCGCGGTCCGTTTACTATCGACCCCGCATTTCGAAGCAAGTGAGTATGGGAACGTACGAAGCGCCCTTCGACAACGACCTCCGAATATTTCCGTCGACTTTTTCGCCGCTGTCCCTTGCCTTCCCCTGTTTCCGCTGCGCTGTCGCGCGATCGAGATGAATGTGCCTGAAAGAAACTTCGGCGGCTCAAGGGCTCTCGACTGGGCTGTCGAGTCCGTGCGCGCGGTGGCATGCCGTCACGTTTTGCAACTTGCGAATCAAATCTCACGTCGAAATACTCGGCGAGATCATCACGGAGAATTCTCCTTTCGGAGCACGGGGGCTTGCTTCTCGTAAAATCCCAGGTAAATACCAGTAAACTCGTAATATTGCTGCAGCAATATTACAAACTTCCAGGTCTTATGACGTTATGTATAAATTTAATAATCATAACTTGTAATATTAAGATCAAAGGCTAAAGTTATAATAATCTGTTGAAGAATGCCGGGGTAAGCCTTCAACTATTAGTTACCTTAACATCTTTGATACTATTTCTATACATGTTTCTATACCTTTTATTTCAATTTTTTATCCCATATTTTTTCAATAAATTAAAAAAAAACAATATGCGAAACACGTGAATATGAATGCTATAATAAATGTTTTAGTTCTATCTGATACTGCAAATCTGCAATTCTACACATCCTTGATAATATTCTCATACATGTTGCATATATTTTTTATTCTTTTTAATTTATTTTAATTTATACTGTATTTTATATTTCATATTCTGTATTCTATATTTTATCGGTAACATTGAAAAAAACCAGAATACGTGAAATACGCGAATACGAGTGCTGTAATAAATGGTTCAAGTATCGCTTTTCCATCCGCTACTGTAAACATTAAGTTTTAAATCTTTCACCGCCGCACGCGTGTCGGACACCGGTCCGCGAATTGCATTAATCTCGTGCGGATTGAATGTGAAAATCCCCAAAATAAAATATATTCCAATTTCGCGTGATGACATTCGCCGGGTTTCCGATACGAATGATATCGCCGCCGCGCTGCGCTCCCGCATCGGAGCACGTTCCCTACGTTACATTTTACGGGACGTTTTAAACGCGGATAGCTTTACATTACGCTTAAGCCTCAACGGGACAGATTTACGTTACGCTTCCGTAACATAAATTTATTCATTGTCATATTTAAATGGAGTACAGCGGGCATGTAATAAATTAAACGGCGGCATTCGAAACATTTTAAAGCGCACGTAGTTCCGACAAATGCGGTAAAGGATGAACGCAGTCGATCTTTGAATCGTTCCACGGGGCCTGTTCTTTATCGCTGGACTACTCCTTCCGCTCCTTCTTCGCCAAACTTCAAGCATATATCCGACTCATTCTAAGTACAATGAGTGTACTAGCGCGCAGCTGTAAAGAACAGACCTAGACTCCGAGTCGGCGATAAATCATCTCACAAAGCACACCCCCCCTGCGATTCTTCGTCTAGCCTCTCATGCTTACCTCCACCTTTCCACCGGCTAGCAGTGAATCGAGCCGAAAGAAAGCCGTGCATAAAGAAAGCCGTTCCCGTGCTGGCAAGTGCACGTCGCCGTAGCGATCGAAATGCAGAAATGATCGAACTCGCGGATCACTCAACACAAGCGAAAGGGAGAAAGGACGAAAGCACCTCCTGTGCCGCGACAGCCGCGCGCACTTCGTTTCGCAGACTCGGCTTTGAACACAGCTTTCGAAGACGATCACATTTTCCCGCTAAGCGTACGAATTGCCGCGCGCGCGCACGCGACAAACGCCCGTCGCGATAGCTCGTCGCGGACTGACAACGCGGGACACGGCTGGCGGCCGGGGCCGGCCGAGCCCGGCCGGAAACGGCCGAGAGCCGGCGGCATCGCGCGCGCGAGTGTATTACGTGCGACGACCGATTGACGGCCGCGGCCGCTGCGCGCGAGCCTGACTATTGATGTTCCCTCCGATGCTTCTCTGCCAATTCCGCCGGTCGACGACTTACGGCTTTCCCGGCTTACGGCGTGTCAGCGAAACGGAATCGCCACCGCCCGCCGTCGCCTTTCCTTTTTTTCCCGCTCGCCTCAATCTTCTATTTTAAAGCGTCGTCGATCGGATGAGATCGCGGCGCGCGGCGCGCGGCGCGCGGCGCGGTGTATCACGATCCCGAGGCACCGGGACTCTCCTCGCCGTGTAGCGAAACTGCTATGAGTTTAACTCCCTCGCGGGATATTTCAGAGATGCATCATTCCCTCTCGGCATGTGGAGAATATTGAGTTAGGTCTTTGTAGCTGTTAGCGATATAAGAGTGTAAAAATCTTGTTGACACTTTTAGACGCTATCGTGATTAATTATATCGATTATTCTAGTACGAAGAGCGTATAAAAAATAAGATTCTGATGAGCAGTAGTAATATTAATAGTTTCAGTGTCCTACAGACAAGTTCAACGAATAAACTTAATATGAACAATTTTATAGATGTGTTAAAATTTAAATTAATTTATAGTCTTTTTTCTTGTTTCAATTCAGAGAACAAACATCATTAATATTTTTCAACCCACAAGATGGAATTCCTAAATTTTCATTAATCTTAAAAAAATATTTTTTGATAGAAATATAATCGTGCCTTTATGAATTAAGACTCCAACATAAACCAACATAAAATATATGTTATTAATAAAATTAATATCTTATATAAAATTGTGTAAACCTTTTGATTCCATGTTTTATCTTCCTAATCCATATATTTAATAATCTAAATATTTCTCGTTTGTGCTATTTAAATTTGCGTTCTCGAAATTGTCTTGATAATTATTAATGATAACTGGTATTACATTATTTCCATTGTTGCTCTTATCGTAAAAATGTAATGGTTAATCCTTTTTGTTTTTATCAACAAAATCCATTCCTCGTCGTTATGTGAACGAAAAAACAAACAAGCTATGTAATTTGAAAAAGCAAATTATGATTCGTCATTCGTCTGAGTGTGAAAGGCGGCAGCAAAAGCGTCTGGCAATCAGTGCATCACTATTAACTGATTTCCTTTACTTTCGATCGGCATTAATGAAGCGTTCGCGTGTATCGCGTTCCGGTCCCCGGTCCGGTCGTGAATGTTACAGCGCACTCTCTACGGGCTATGTTCGCTGCATATCGTATGAAGGGCGCAATTTATTAAATAGACATCGCGCTTTGTCACGGTCAACGGCGGAACGAGACAAATTCAGACGTCGCGCGAAAGTGACACTAAAGAACCAAACTCGTCGTGATATCACGTCCGGTTAAAACAGCCTTTCTACAGACGCGGACAAACTCAAAATTCTCACGTACGAGACATTTCACAATCATCATGCCTCCTCACCTCAGTCATATCGAGGAACAAATGACAATTAAAATCAAATTAAATCTTTTAACGAATCCATTATTAAAAATGTATACAGAAAATAAGACATTTCTTGCAAATCTGCTTCCAAGTTTTCGATATTATTAGAGGATTAATCATTACTCAAATTGTTAGTTTTCAATTATTTTATATTTTTTCATTATGTTTTTATTTGTGATTTGCGAATAAAATAAAGGGAGGCTCTTTCTCTATCTATTTGTCTCCTTAGCAAATTTTTCAAGTTTTCTTTTGTTCATCCATTATCTATCATTAAATTCGCATCGCCTCTTTCTATCATTCTCTCTCTCTTTTCTTCTTAAAATTTACTTCTACCTTCTTCCTTGGCAGATGTCACCGTGACAAATGGCAGTGGCTACGCTGGAGGTTAATGACAAAGTTTCCTCATCCGAGAGAGAGAGAGAGAGAGAGAGAGAGAGACGAGTAATGAAAATGTTGCTTGGAAAGGGAATGAAAAAGACAAAGACAAAAATTTCGGCCCGCAATTTGCGTTTTCTATCGTGGAGCTTTTCAGCACCGTGTACGTGCTTCTAATGCCGAGATGATAAAGTCGTCTCTGTTCCCTAGCCAATCAATCGGGCCATTCCCAAGTTCTGGTTACGACCGATGACATAGAGAGTCCGTAGATTGAAATTAATATATCGCTGATTTTATATTTCAACTTCCATGTGAACGCACAAGAAGGTCTTTATGCCGGTCTCTGCTAATAAAAAAACCAACGACTGGCATAGACTTATACTTCATTGTGCAGTTAGTGCCGAATAAAATTATTCGTTTCTCTTCCTCTATCGATGAGTAACATTTCACCGATTTAACATTTCAACATGACTTTAAGGCGAACAGGAAATTTTGCAATCAGTCGACAGCGTTCGGCAATAAATGTGTCATCAGATTTTCCTCGTATCTTCACGGCATCGAAAATTGAAGCGATTGGTATTGGCGGTTTCAACTCTCGCGACTCATAAGACTCGCTCGCGAAAATAAAGCATTTGAAGCTAGCCAGACGGGCCGGAGTGCCGGAGGCGACCGGGCGAGGTCGCGAGAGAAGGGACTTTGAAGTCGAAAATAGCCAAAAATTCTCGCCAACCCGCGACCGGCAGCGAAGCCGTCTCCTCTCGCTCTCGAGAAAAGTAACGGTGCCGGATCGTTGAACTTGGTTGCACGATGTGACGCCGATGCCCATTAAGAAAACCCCAAGGAGAGGATGGAGCGGCGGGACTCATTGTCGTGGCCGGGATAGAGGAATCAGTCCAGGAATATACCCGCCCGAGGCTACATTCCCGGTTCCGTAATGATCCGATAAGATGCACGGGATTATTCGAGTGTAAAACTCGCGCGAACAGGATCAGCGAGCTATCGCTTCCGCGCTTCTCGGTCGCTCGGACTTCTATTTATAAGAGATCCCACGATAAGCGGAAACGAGGAATCGCGTGATTCGCAAGAAACGCTAGGCAGATCTGACGAACGAGACATATGGTTAGAAAATTGCGGATCGAGTTGATAAGGCAACTCGAGACGACTTTTTCTTTTTTTTTTTTTAGATATCAATGTTTCTATGATGCGAATAATCCAATGAAAATAAAACATGAGTCCTTGTACTAAGGCAGCAAAATTGTGTAAATTGGCATAATATGATATGTAAAAATTTAATTACATCTCCAAAATAGTATCCTTACGTTGTATTCGGTTAATTAATCGAGATAAATTCACTTCGCACGCTATCAAATTTCCCTCTCGTAAATAGTAAACGTTCTTCATTCAGAATTCATTGCAGACCAGGTAAATGATGCAGTGCCTGGGTCAGAGATAATGGAGATAAGAAAGTAACTATCCACATCAAGGCGGAACAAACTTGCACGTAGTTCGCAATAATGTGCCGTATCAGACGCAGTCTGATGCAACGTATAATCTCGTAAAATTCATTTCAGGGAGTCAAAGGGGCTTAACGAAATAGATGACTGCGATTGCCTGAAACGCACGACAGCCCGGAACAGATTTTCCACGTAATAATACCTATTAAGACTAGCTGTTACGTATTGCCGCCATTTGGAGTTCGTTCGCTCCCGCGCGACTCGGATCGCCGTGGATCGAGTAACCGGCGATGAGGATTGCGGAAAATAATTATGAATCTTGTTACTATGACTATTTCTACAATGGATATCTTTTTCACAATCAGGCGACGAGAACTTTCAATCTTGCAACGGTTGTGGCGAGGATCTGCAAGGGCTAATGCCTTTCTTCGTCGAAATCGTCGACAAAATCGCGTGTAAGAATTCGCGATAACTTGACGGAAAGCTGAATTAAGCGAGATATACGTCGAAATTCTGACATGTACAGGTGACCAACCGGCGACACGTGCCTCTAATGACAATGAAATGACTTTTTAATGGCATTTAATCACCTAATTACGAATAAGAACGATTAGATTCGCAGTGGCGGATAATGTAATAATCTTATAGAAGACATTAGATAGAACACGCGAATAGATTTGTAATATGGCTGGCGTGCATTAGAGAAAGGTTGACCACTACTGACCTAAGAGATTTCACGCTCTCCAAACTCGTTTGACACAAACGACGCAATTAATCTTTTCTGCGAATATTGCCGCCTACTAATCTCGCCCGAATTCTATCCTCTCTCAATTCTACCAAGCGTGAAGATGACACGCCTCATTGACGCTCCGTTTTGATACACGATCATGTAACAACCTACGTCGTCAAGATTTTTCTGTCAAGTCTAAAAAAATCTAGTCGATGAAATAAATCACTTGTGAAGTTTAAGATTTTAAAATATATTAAATTTGTGCTCTTTTTAGCTCTCTAATGTGGAGAGAAAAAGAGAAGAGATTAACGGTACAAGAAGTTCAGTTAAAAAGAACAGACCAATTGTATAAAAAAAATGTATTACTTAGCCAAGAATTAATTCTATTTGTTCATGTTATATCGTAAGTAATTCTCAAATTAAAGTTCTGTTAAGTCTACACACATTTATATATACGCGAAGTAAAAAGAAAAAAATATACTAGAAGTTTAATTTCCTAAGTTTAATCTTTTATTATACATTAAATAATTAAACATTTTTAAAATTTTAATAAAGATATCATCTCGAAATTTAATAAATAATTCTACTAAAATGTTAAGAGATTACATTTTTTATCGAATATATCCTAGGCTTTAATAAAAAAATCATCAAGTGAATTTTCGAAGAATCAGCAAAGATTATTCCGAGCACATATTTTAAGTTTATCTTATTTCTTGAGTCTGCGTCATCAGAAAAAAAGAACGCCGGTCGACAGAACAATGCGGAAACTTTGATAAAACACTTATCCCCATGTGCTGCTTTATATTTATCAAGAGCAGTGAGAAGAGAAGAATCGAATTGCAGTTTGACTTCTCGTTCTCTTTCCACAAGAGTTAGAATTTATTCTTTCGATCGCTTGTACGAGTTTCACTTGGCGTGTCATCGTATTTTATCTCCAGTACATGTAAGAGACAAGGCAATAGGAAATAGAGAGGAAAGAAATTATTTATTGCCCTCTGACAGTGAGTAGTAAGTTCATGAAATGGAAAATGGTAAATATAAATAATTTTGAAAAAATAAAACGTGACAAGATGAAAAATTCATTTGCATATTGCATGTTACTAAATATAAATGTATGTTAAATTTTTATATACTATTTCTTTAACACTTCATATAAATTTTGTATGAAGAGAAAATAAAAGAGAAAGAATAGATTTGTAATAAATAATTAATTACGAGAGTTTACAAAATTAACAGTAGAAGAAATAAACAAAAACGTAGCATTATCTACTTAACAATTCATCTACAGCCTTGAAAAAATCAATTTTCCTTCGACATTGCTGAATCTATCTCGTGTTCACTAAGTGCATCCTCTCATTTACGACGGAGCTTGGCAGTGATGCAAGATTCGCGAAGCAAGGAGAAAAGGCGCGACACAGAGAAGAGAAAAGATGGGAGAACACGGTGGCATTTCAAATCACTCGGCAGATTCACGTATTTGAATAAATCTAACGGCGCGCATCCGCATGTCGAGAGGGAAAGAGAGAGAGAGAGAGAGAGAGAGAGAGCCAAGCGAGAGAAAAGGGAGCCGCGAGGAGAGATCGAAGGAGAAGATGGTAGGCGGACATCAGGAAGACGCGGAGAAAAGGGGGACAATGCCGATCCTCCCACTGGCCGTGGCATTCGGAATCATAGCTTCTGCTCAAGCCTTTCTCTCTTTCTCTAGAGAAGGTATCGGCCGCGGCGCGGCGAAGTGAGAGAGAATCAGAATTTATCGCGACCTTCCTCGTGGATCGCTTGTAAACGTACTCCTTTCTGTTCGCAGCACCAGGAAAACTGCGACACACGTCGACATCGATCTTCGACGTTCCCGCACATAGCGACTCGTAGATGTTAAATCATCGCTTCCTTACGGAACAGAGAGAAAGAGAGAATTCGATTTCTACGCAATACGCCGGCTAAATAAAAATTTCGCTGAAAATACTCTGTATAAAAATTCCGTATTTTTGTCTACGAGAGATCGTTTGTCTCTGCTAATAATAAATTAATTAATGAAATGCCTATGTAGATAGCTAATTTTAGAAACATTAATTATTTTAAACTTTTTATGAAACTCGCGTACAACACAGATCATAAGTTTAGGAAATAAAACTGTTGAAAAGATCAGATTTACTCGTTTAGATGCAATGTGCAATCTTTTTGAATAAATGTATTAAATAAAAATCTCGTTTATTTTCTCCGTTTGGAATTATATTTGGCTCTCTTCTCGATTTTGCGATCGCATCGAAATAAAATTAATCGGAAGACGCGTCCTCTCGTAAGAATTTCGTATTGTAACTGTGGTAACACATACATGTCTCGTACCAGCCGTGCTAAATCTCTCCGATACGGCATCAACTCGATGGAAAGTTCGAGGAAAACAGAGAGTGTCATAAAGTTCCCGAGTTTCTCGGGATATGAAACAGACGGGGTAAGTTCGAGAGGTGATGCAAAAATGCAATATGACGCTCTTACTGTCTAAAACGTGTGGCGGACGCGATGAAGGAAACGGAAACGGCGAATCTCGCGAACATTGAACGCTGACGTTGGTCACATACGCGCGTGTACCTGTTATGGATGATGCGTGTAAACCGCGTTACGGTTCTGCCATTAACCGCATTTACACGCGCAGCGAAGCGAGTAAGCGCGGACGTCGCGTTCCTTCCGCCTCCTCGTTTCGTGCCTCTTCCACATCGGGTCTTCCCATCGCTAAACGTACGAGCCCCGCGGGAATCGTTATTTACAGAAAAAAAGGAAACAGGTATTCCTGTACAGTGCGCCTGATTTCCCTGGACAAATATGCCGGCAGGCGCCGATCAGTGCATTCTTCAGTTAAAGAGCGATGAAACCGTCGCAACGTATGTAAGTTATCAACGGATATGTTAACTCTTTTATTTTCGGCGAATATTTTAAATATCTTTCAGATTTCAGCTTTAGAACAATTATTTAAAATTAATAGCTTAATAAAAATTCTTGAATCTCGCGGTTACACTGCAAAACATGTCCACTTTAAATTCCGCAAAACTATAACGGAAAAAAGTGTCTTTTTTTTTCATTCTAAACAAGTGTGAAATTAAAGCGGAATTAGATATATAGGACATTGTCCCATGATATGCTGTTACATGCGGTACATTTACCGCGATAATTACCACATCGATCGAGACCCATATTAC
>VBVR01006042.1:0-10930 GCA_011638315.1 Tetramorium parvispinum
TTATTAGTCATAGCTCAAGCAAAAGCTATTTTCCTCTATAATAACCTATTTACCTACGTCATAATACGTATATAAAACATAGAAAAACTCCTTTTAACCGTGTCCTATCCGTAACAGATCTGGTGTAACAAGTGCTTTCTTCGTCTAGACTGCGTAAAAAGTGAAGAAAAGAGTATTGAATTGTAAATTATAAAATATTGCAACCAACGAACTGCCTAGCAGTAACCAGACCATCGCTATGTCAGCCAGGTGAATCGGTTCCCACACAACGCCGTGCCTGGAACCACGCGGCTCACGTTGCCTAAGGAAATGACTTTACTTCTTGTTCTCCACGCCGCTAAAGCAAGTTAGCGGCTTTTAAGTCCTTTTACTTTAAGCTTCATTACAGCGAGATCGCTATTCGTCGCGCTATTATATCGCGAAGGAAGAGTCATCGTTATTATGTCAGGGTATTATGTTCGTCTTAAGGAGAAACGGAGGCGCATCGCATTGACTCTCATTGACACTGAGTGAGAGACTAGCTAAGTTTATGGGGAAGATAGACGCTTTTATCGCGTGCTTCTCTTGAAGGAGAGTAAAAAATGAGGGAAGGGTACCGGCGTATATTGATTTATTTTACTAGCCGTCGTCAAGGAACTGCATTTCAATATTATCGCATGATAAGACTGCGTTACACACTTTATTGCCGCCGCGCCGTTGTCCGAATCTCCGACTCTTGTCCTTGCTTGGCGAAAAAAAGGAAAGGGACGGAAGTCAATTAGAATACCTATTTCGTTTCTATCATCTCCGCTTCTACAGCAAACTCTTATTGTAAAGTCAATATAAGTGAACAAATTAAACGAGTACACGTGTGTAGTATCTCATATTTTATTATATGCTAGAAACTACGATCCAAATGTATCAAAATAAAATTTTCGCTTTCTGAGTTGATTTTTCCTTAATTTATATATCGTACCTATCTAAAAATATTGAAGGTGCTGAATGTTGCTTAGGTATTCATTTAGAAGTATATAATCTAACGAGGGACAAAAGTTGAAGTTAAATTCACATAACATTCAAAACAATTCATATTACTTTAGAAAACAGTCTCTTATTGATAATTTTCGTTTTCGGAAATAATTCTGTGTTGTTCACGAAATGTTTAATGTCAGTCTAACATAATTTTTTACGTCAAGACACGTGGAAGAATTATCGACGATAAAATTATCGCCAGACAGCTTTTGCATATCGTGTCTTATCAGACCGAATTTTTCCGCTAACTGGTAAACATTTCCATTCGTTGCTTTCTTTTTGATCATCACCGGAAAATGGGTATTTCCGATATTTTGTTATTTATTATAGTTTTATAGAATTAGATTTTTGAGATTAGATATTAATCGAGGATATATGGGTTTATGGGACAGCTACGCGATTGTATATATACAATAAATATTCAACACTAAAGTGCATGCGAGGAAAGGTGCAGGCTGCGGAAATCGAAACGTTATAAACATAATGCTTCTTTTGTTAACAGTGCAAAATTATTCGTTTGAAATTAAGCTAGATAAGATTGTTAATTTCCAATTTGTATTTGTAGCAAGTTATCGTGATCGAGCCGAAAGCGATTAACTAAGGGCTAATTAAACTAAATTTGGCGGCAAAGTTGATTGATCTTCCTACTCGGAGAAAGAAGTGCGGTTGAGTGTGCAGTAACTTTCGAAGAAGGAAAGGAAAGAGAGGTGGATAAAGGAGAAGAAAGGCAGATAATTCCTCGACGAACTGACTTTTCTCTCACTCTCGTTCTCTTCACGAACCGGCGACCCCGAGCTGTCAAAGTCCGTCAGCCAGTGTTGCCCTCGCGGGTCATTCCATCTATAGCGAGGCATTCATTATTTACAGCTTCACGCGTACAATCACGTCGTAAGGAGATTATAAGTTCTACCAGTCAGCCTCAGTAACTCGTTTGGCGAAACGCAGCCTCGCGCGACGTAATGCAAGCTGCACGTACAAACATCGCGATTTTCAGCGAATTATCGACCTGATCGGCAAAACGATCGCAATCACGTGTGTATCGGTCATTGCTCCTTTTTGATAAAAATCTCCTTGGACGATTAAAAAAATCGTTTTTTCATTGAGAAATACTCCATATGTTGGTTCGTATAGTACAATTGCAATAACAATGTAACAGATCTTAGAGAAAAATATATGATAGCACTAAGAACTGTACTGCTTATACGAATTTTTATTTTATTTCCTTTTATAGCCTTCATTACGTCACGTAGTTGATCTTTATGTAATTTTACTAAATCAGAGAGAGGGATAAGAGAAATGAATATGCAGTTGTAAAATTTATTGCACTGCAGTAGATCTTATGACTTGAATATATGTATAAATAATATATTTAAATATATTGAAAATATTTAAATTGTACATATGTAAATTACATATACATTATATGTAATTAATTGACATGCTTTAGCTTTTTACTGAGGAACAACAAAAATACGTATTGGTTTGACGGTTTTTGAAACATTTATTAACAAAAGGCAGACAGGGTGGATTATATTATCATCAGGAATAATATCGATTATATCTTTTTGAAATATTTCAAAGAATTCTCTTCAAAACTGAACTTTCAAAATGATTGATGAAAATTACGCGCTTAAATATATTAAGCAATTCAGACAATCTAGTATTATATTATTATCTTTCAATATCATTAAGATATATCTCGATGAAAGATGTAACTTGATCCCAAGGAACATTCGAAAAATGTTACCGAGAATAAAGAAAATAATAAATAATCATTCGGTTTATCGCAAAGTGCTGAGATACGTCTCAATTACGAGGATCGCTAAATCTGATTTAACGTAATGTAAAAAAAATCGAAATGCATTTTATGAACTTATCGATATAAATACCTTATGCTTTTTTCATATAAAGGAAAGAAACGATATCAGGAGGGTTAAGCCACTTCGATCGATTACGCGCTGGTATTTACAAAACATGTACCAAGCAATCGTATTCGTAAGCGAGCGCGCGCGTACACACACACACACACACACACACACTCTCTCTCTCTCTCTCTCTCTCTCTCTCTCTCTCTCGCTCGGAGATGTTAAGAGCAAGTTTATATCGCTGGTGCCTATTGAATTCAATAATGATGGTAGATGGAAAGATCGAAGATTATCCTCTTTAGAATATCGCGAGTTCATACACTTGTGCAAGGATGATAAGCGTTGTTTTAAAATCTCTTTGCATCGGTGTGACCTAGGCATCTTCGGCTCAATCGGCGACTCGGGCAAATTGAATTGAAAACGGGATAAAATTTCTCGCGATTGCGGTCAAATATACACTGAAAAAAATTCTGGTTATTATAAGTTGTAAAGTATTGAGTTCTTTTATACGAACCAGAATATTTGATCAACTCTACAAGATTTTCTGATTCGTCCGTTTTCAACCAGATTTTTTTTCAGTGTAGCGAGGGAGGTGAGATTGGAGTTAACCGGCTTCTCGAGCAATCGGATCTCTCTTTTCCCCCTTGTCGCTGTGCCAGTCTACAGAGAGATAGGAACATATTAATCACGCACGGCGCAAAAGTCTCCCGTTTAGTACAATCAGCACTGATAACGTGCAACCTGTAGAGAGCATGTATTTTTTCATCCATGTGTCCAATCGCGCTCTTCCCCCATACGTTCCCCCAATCGAGGTGAAGGCTCGAATGGCAACACACACGGCGCGAGCAGCCACATTACTTTTTTTTTCTCCCCTTTCGTCTCTTTCAAACCGATTACTCGAGCCGAACTTGACCTTTGCACCTATTTTTAACTCGTTTACTTTCGTTAAAATCCCCGAATAAACGCGATCACTGGTCCCTCCTGTTAACTCTCCTCTTTCTCCCTTTCGAGCACAAGTTGGAGAACGGGTCCTTGCCTAAGTTCTCACTTGTCGAATTGACACACAACTACCGTCTTCCCTTCTCTCCTCAACGAAATATTCTTGCTATATAGCTATATTCTAATTGTTAATTAACAAGTAAAAAGTGGAATGAAATTACATACACGCGCTCTCCTTCTCTCTCTCTCTCTCTCTCTCTCTCTATGCGTGGAGTCGTGTTGGAGTCTCGTATTCACTTACATGTTACATAGCTCTTTGCCGACTAGCCGCGTGTGAAAGATACATTGTTCTCCAATAAATAATATCACATTCTACACAATTACTCATGAAAAGGAAATAAGTACGATCTCGTCCGGAATTCGTCCGCTCTCTTGAATCTCCTCTTTGGCACATTTTCTTTTCGAAGACGCGATCGACCTGGCGTTGCCAGGTCCAGCGATTACATATACTCAAGTCCTCGGGGCTTTGCCGCGCGAGCAATAAATCTTAAAAGTTCTTGACGATGTCGTTGGAAAATGTTTCTAAAGAGCGCGGAAGGAAGGCGGAAGGGACGCGACGATGCGAGAGAGAAGCTTCCGTTTTTCGAGCACTATTGCACCACCGCCAGGGGTGGATTATGCTGCGTCCTGATGGCTTCCGCGACGCGCCGAAAGGGCAATTGAAGGTGATAGTAGGCGCAATAGGGCAACGGGTCCCAGTAGACGAAGAGGGACTCCCTCTTGTCGAGCACCGTGCCGAGAAGATGGGGCGCGGTCTCGCTGGCCGAGAGCGTTTGCTTGAGAGCGTTTGCTTGAGCCACAGCGTCGGAGGACTGCAGCTGTGCGGAGGTGCCGCTGCGCTGATTCTGCCTGGAGAAATGTCGGCAGGGCTTCCACACCAAACGCGGATGTATTCCCGTGTGGCAGATGTAGGGCAGGCTCACGCCGACGCGACAGCCGATAGACACGAGCTCGCCTGTCTCCTCCGACACCGCCAGCCGGAAGCTCATGTGGCCGTTGTTGAGTGGCGGCCTACGGCCGGCGAAGAATCGCTCGAGCCAGCGCGTGACCTCCGGACGTTCGACGGGTATGAGGCCGGCCCGGTCGCGGCCCTCGTCGACCCGGCACGTAACGTTCGCCACGATCCGCGAGTCCTTGAGGGTGGTGCAGGTGATGAAGTGATCGCCGCCGGGGTCGCGGATCACCACCCACGGTCGCCTCTCGCTGATCTCGTGCTGCTGATGCCGCTGCAACTCCCGGAACCCACCGACGGTGGGCGGCAGCAGGATCTTGGCGCGGTCGCGCATCCCGGCGGGACCGGCGGCCAGCATCATGTACCTGGAGCCGGAGCGGAAGGCGTTCCGCTCGTAGAGCGCCGACAGGTCCTGCGTCGATCGCAGCAGGAAGTGCTGGGGGATCGCGAGGCTGAGCATGCGGCAGCGTCGCAGCAGCTCCAACGGGTCGTCCAGCGCGGTTACCTCGCTGGCGTCGGGCACGAAGCACTCACAGCCCATGATCTCGAGATGCGGCTTCGCCAGGGCGTCGTAGTACGCGGTGCTGGCGGCGCTCACCGGTATGTAATAGGCCACCCGTTCGCGCTGCACGATATCCCGCAGCGCTTTAATGTACACCACGACGCTTCGGGGCCCGGGCCGCGGTATCGTGTAGTACTTGGAGCAGGCGATCGAGAATCTCGCCAGGCCGAACAGGCCCTCGAGATCGCACAGCACCACCCGGGCGCCGGCCTTGTAGAAATTACGCGCCAGGTGCACCGCCTGTACCGTGCTACCGCCGCTGATCAGCACGCACCGCTTGTTGCGCGACCTCTCGTACGCCGGGGTGTGCAGCACGGTGATGAACCACTTGAGCGCGGTCAGCGGCAGCTGCAGAATAACCCAGAACAGGCAGACCCAGGCGGACGCCCAGAGGGCGGGCGCCCAGATCACGTAGCCGATGACGTTCAAGACACCCCGAAGTAGACCCAGCAGAAGCCCAAAGTACCAAAACATGATCCTCGACAGGATGAACGTGTTGCTGCGCTCCTCGACATTTCGAGTGTGCTTCGCTGGGGCTAGGGCTGTGCTGCCCTGCTGCTGCTGTCGTCTTTGGGAGAGTATCACCGTTGTTGGCATACTCGAGAGCGACGACGCCCGGGAGAGCGTGGACGTCGTCGGTGGCACCATTACGTTCGACGTCGTGCGCTTCAACATGGGCGACCGCCGGGGTGGCGATATGGACAACGGGCTGCCGGGTAGCGACGGCGACGCGCTGCTACTTCGCGATATCGGCGGGCTGGAGGACCATAATCTGGACGAGCTCTCGCTCGAGCAGGCGGGCATCTTTCTTTCCCGTTCGGCGTTTCGCTTCTGGAAGCCGCTTCGAGGAAACTCCGAGAGGGTTACGAATCGAAGGGCCCAGCCGATCGGTAGAAATCCTTATACCCAGGACTCATATCTCGCTCAAATTATTTCCAAAGTGTCAATCAAGGAAGAGGAATATGCAAAATTATCTTTCTTTTACTTTCTCGTCGGAAAAGCAAATGTAGCGATGCAGCAAATGGAAACGATCAGTTAGCACAACGTACGCGAAAATTAAGGCGCTAGGCTGTTCCGCTCTAATAACAATCGTCGCGGAGGAGCTACTACGGCTCCCGTCGGCTCAATTGTCGGCTTGCACACGCAGCTTTAACTGAGGCTGGGCCTCGAGCATCCCGGTCTCTTATGAGGTCTGCATCTCGGACGTACTATGAACCGGAGTCTTATCTAATCGTCGCGCCTCAGACACCGCGACGAAAAGAAAGGAGTCGCAAAATATGTCGCGTCTGCTCTCTCGCTTTTCTCCCCTCCTCCTTCTTTTTTCTTTCCCCCGTTAATTAAAACAAATTAATTACGTGAAGAAGAAACTCTTGATGCAAACGTCGATCAATTTCTATCGCGGCAAGCAATCTGACCGATTCGAACATCGAGAGATTTTTTTCTACGTGCTATTATAAAACACGACACGTGTATGTATATAAATGACCGTGATATTTTATCCGATTATTATTGATAATTTTCTGTTATGAATTCGAACAATGTTGCGTATGATACTTTTTATAACATATTTGATGAATATAACATGATGATGAATATGAATCTTTAATCTCATTAAATTGATTTTAACATTATCTTAACATTATACCAAAATTATATTCCGGGATTACAAGATCTTACACGAAATTTCACTGTATAATTATTTAATCATTTTTTAAATTATTATTTTAATAAAATAACGAAGAGAATAGAAATAATAAAGTTAATTTGAATCAACGAGGTAATTTAATAATATATATTTGTTCTTTTAGCGCGTAGTTGCATGATACAACATAATATTTTGAAAAGATTAGACCATAATTAATTATCAAATAAACAACAAACGCCATCTGTTGAATGAGTAATGTGTGTTGTAATATTATTTCATAATAACAATATTAGATCAATCGATATTTAAAATATATCGCTATATTACCGTTTGATCGAAACGAGATCTAAAAATAAGTTAATTATTATATTAATTTTTACAATTAATATTATTAGTTTTTATTATATTAATCATAAATAATTTTTTTAATAAAATGAAGAATCGAAATAAAATTTACTCATGCATCGATAATTGAAAAATAAAACTAAAATTTTAATTAATAATTTTTTTATTTAATAAACAAAATTAATAAAACAAAGATATATAAATAAATTAAAAAGTGGGACAATGTTTGAAAGTACTGCATAAAATAATATTGATATAGAATAATATTCTTCTTAAGATATTATTCTTATACATATTTTATAGACATTTATAGTTGTTAACTTGGGAGAGGATATCAAGTTGCACACTTGTCATCTTTTACTGCAAAGATAACAACGAAAGAAAAGATTGTCCACATTCGAGAAATTGTTAGGGATGATACTCTCTTTTTTGAATACACACAACTTTATTTCGTACATTTAGAATATACTTATCTTGTAATTTATATAATACGTTATGGTCTTATTTGGCTTACTGAAATACAATAATTTACTGTCTTTAGAATTTGTTTGTTCTCTCTTTGCTGTTACGGCACTTGAGCCAGTATAATCTCGATCACTATTTTCTAGATAAACGAAATAAGTTACCGATTCTGTAGAATTTTATCCGAAACTTCAGCGAGGAGATTACATTCTTAGGGAAAGTCCATTAAAAGGCAAGACATTGAATTGACTTTCTTAATATTAATATACATTCAGCTTTATGTGCTATTCTGTTATTCGCATACACTGATTGTTACAATAAAAACGAAGGGATTAAGACGTACAAATTTTCTTTCGATTCGACGAAAAAAGGGACAGCTTCCGTAGTAAAAGAAGAAAGTAGTCTTGCAATTTAGCACGAAGTATCCGCAACAAAGTTTTACGTTACGACATTCGATAAATTATTATATTTCCCTTATTAGTTAAACAAAGATAATTTCTTACAACTTTGGCCCATTCAATATAATTATACCAATCGGAATTTTCTCTTCTACTATACAATGTTATACGAATATCAACTAACAGTCGCTCTCTCTTTTTAACTACGTGTATTTATATATTTATATTTGTATAATGTGTGTGTGTGTGTGTGTGTGATTGGTATGTATAATATATATCATATATATAATAAATATTATATATATATAATAATATATTATATGTGTACATGTATAATTCCTATGCGCAGAGGTGACAAATGTACTCGCATACGCGCATAAACACACTCGTGCAGAAGTTCACACATCCGTCGTATATCGGGTATTACAATGTGTTTTATATATATATATTTTTTTTATTTATTTATATATTACTCTCTAAGATCTATTCTTATCGTACAATATTAAGCAATAAATATCTCTTTAGACGCTTTTCTCCATTCTACTTATATACAATTTCAAATCTCTAGCTGTATAATGCACAGTTCTCTTATTATACTACTCAAATCCATTTTAATGGATAGCAATCGTATGAATGAAGTGACCGTCGAAGCAACGTTAAGGAAAAAATTTCCTCCGTACACTATTTAAAAAAATATTGTGAAAATATAATTTGCTAATACACAATGTCGTCAATGAAATAATCGCTTATTTCGCAGATTACCATTTTTACGGAAGAATTGTACGGTTGTTATACCATCGTATGCTATACATATATAAAGTACATTAAAAGAAGACAAGAATGTGCATCTTTAAAAAAATTAAAATTACTCGCTATTTCATCAGACTAATCTGTAAATAATAAATCACTACGAATTTTTGCACACGATAAAACCACAATGTATATTATTATACTTACAATTTGTATTCTAGTATAACAACAGTACAATGTAGAATGTCTTTCAAAAGTATTACGCTTTTATTCCTCTGGTAAACTATATAATAAACTATATCCAAAAATCTATGTGATACTCAGCAAATATATTCTATTTATACAATAATTATAAATAATACTTTGTTACATGTCTGATGAAGGAAAATTTTGTCAGAATAAATCCATTTTGTGTTCTTATGTGTATGACTAGAAATTATAGTTATAAATCTATAATGATAATGCCATTGGGATTTGTCATTTAAAGTATGCATATACTGTTATATAATAACTGATATATTTTCTTATAATTTTCGCACAACTTAATTATTTACTTTATCGTTTAAATGTTTATAATACCTTTCTTTGGTATATTCTCTTTCTTAAAAAAAATGACGAATATTGGTGAACTACTCTCAAAGAAATAATAATCTACGTTTCTTTTCTCAGCTACTTTTACGAAAATATATATTATCAAATCACACGTATTTCGTCTGATTGTGAGTTCTCCGTAACAGCCGGTCATTTTAAGTTCAACAGACTTCTTGTCCAAATAGAAAATCAAATGTAAATAATTGACGACGTGTAATTCGAACTAATGTGCACAGTAACACAGATCTTTTACGCATGATAAAACGGCTGCGTATACATAATTCACATGTTAGAGTGCCAATATTCTCTAATATCATTTGTATTGCCTACTTCGACCTTCTTGCCTTTCTTGTACACTTATTCGAAGAATACTCGATAATGTTGTGCTTATAATATCTCGGTTTGCATGTCTATCAACGTAGAGAAACGTAAAAAAAAAAAAATTCCGGTCGAAATATATTCGCTTAGATCTCGTGATTGTATCGCTAACTTCAATCTTTTTTTTCATTCTCTATAAAATTTGTGCTTTCACGGAAGTGGAGATGTATCATTAGGGAATACAAATAGAGTAGATTGGTAATATAAATTTCGCAATTGATCGTAAAATCGACCTCGAAATTTGTAAAACTCTTCAAATATCTCGTGTTCATCCGAAACTTAAATTCTTAGAAGGTACCCATATTTATAACCGTTGAATGTAGTGAACTTTATAAATTTCTCATACACAGGAATTCTAAATTCTTCACTTTGGAAATCAATCCCACAATTAGTTCCATGTATATCTAAGGATCACGGCACATTAATTTGTAAACCACAATCATTTGTATTTCACATTTATGTCACTGCTAATGACATTAGCTGGTGGATTTTATCTATGGTTTATTATTTTTACCTATGGTTCTGTTTAAGTGTTTTATAATTAATAATATGTTACATAGATATTGTTACATAGGTATTGTCTATTACGAAGTTATAATTTCTATATCTTTGGATAAAAGATTAGGAATACATTGCAGTAATATATATATATATATATTTTTTTTTTGTTAAATCGTAATACAATTCTTAAATAGCAGTTATACACCGTATGCGCGATAGAAAAGTCAAACGTATACAATGTATGAAAGAAAAATAGTTGTACGATTGCATCAGAAAGAGATACTTTCCAATTCTCTTTAAAAATTGCAAAACATGATATATACAGATAAAAATTAACGGTATAAATAAATAAGATATATAAAATAAGAAAAGAATCTCAAACGAAATTAAAAAATAAACATCTATTTATATAAAAAAACAATTATATACATATCTTTTTTATTAATATATTAAATAAATTAAAATAATATA
>VBVR01006043.1:0-10929 GCA_011638315.1 Tetramorium parvispinum
TGTATATATATATATATATATATATATATTAAAAGTCATGCCTAACTTTTTACACTAAGGATTAAAAAAAGTAGTTCAAATCACATATATATTATAATAGAATCGCGTTAAAATCATACTGTTTCTTTCTCGTAGGTAGTCTGTGGAATTCGAGGATGCGGTGGCAAATGGGGCGGAATCGAGGGCGCTGCGTTTGAGGATATTAGTTTAGATCGACGTCGGCATCGTCCAGCAAATTTCCACGACCCATCGACATCAATCAGAGCGGATACCGACGACAACGAACACAACGAGCGCCGCTACATCGTTTCCATGGACCTGACGGAGGCTTTCGCGCCAGGAGGTGGCGGCGAGGATCTGCCCAAGACGGACTTCTTCGACTTCGTGGTGTCGCCGCCGCCGCACTGCGCCTCGGCCGATGGCGTCGTCTCCGACGAGGAGAGCTTCCTGCATCGCGGTGCCAGCGGCTGCCGCACCATGGGCGGTTACCTTCAGACCCACGACGACCACGAGGGCTCGCACGGCAGCTCGCCCTTCATCAAGGAGACCAACAACAACACGCTGACAGCGTTACCGCCCGTCTCGACCATTACCGGTTCGTTAGGTCATCACCATCAGCATCATCATGTGCATCACCAAGTGCGTTCGCAACATGGGAACGTTCAAACCGGCGACACCACTGTCATGGATCAATCCGAGTGCGATTATTGGGGCCAGGAGGACGAGAGTAAGGAGCAGACGTGCAACATCCTCCTGGAGGACCTAAATAAATACTGCTGGTCCTCAAACGCGCACACCAATGATAGCGTCATTCACCCCGCTGCCGGCGGCCCGAATGATCATCATCAGGCCGTCGGCTCGGGCCGTGCGGGTTGCGCCGCCAACGACCGACAGAACACGGACGGTGCCATCTACACACTGACGGTGCTGAACAACGAGGCGAATTCGATGGATGCGCTGGACTGCTGCAAAAGTCCGGCGCCCGCGTCCGGCGACTCCTGGTCCCTGCGGCCCAATCTCGACCTGGACGCCATTCTGAGCATGGAGCCGTCCTCCGGCGAGCAGGACCACGAACAGGCCAGCGGCGAGGTGCCCAGGAGCGTCAACGAAAGGTTTCACGGATCGGACGGTCGTGGTTTCACCGTGCCCTCGTCGCAATACGCCACCGACGACAGCGGATTCGTTGAGAGCAAGGAGCTGTGCGCGCGAGCGTCCTCGGCCAACTGTTCCGGCGACAACAACAACGACTGGAAGTTGTCGGATCAGAATCTGCAAGAGGTTGCGGCCGCAGCAGCGGCCGCGGTCGCCGTTGGTGCCGGGGATTCCGCCGAGAGTCTCCTGAGAAGCGCTCTTCAGGGCAAACTGTACACCGGGCCGGCCCAGTCGGTTTCCTCGTCCTCGCCGTCCTCGCAGGCGTCCACCATCTCGATGCCGGTCTCAGGAGCTGCGGGCTTAATGGTGTCCGATCAACAGCAGCAACAGCAGCAACAGCAGCAGCAGCAACCGGAGGACTCCATGCAGACCTGCACCGATGAAGATCTGCTGCTGTCGCAGCTGGACCAGACGACCTATCGACCGGGCGATTACGAGAAGCTCAAGAGCATCGCGAACGAAGTGGTGGAATCGTACTGCAGCCTCGAGCCGGTTTGCAACGTGTCGGCGACCACTACGGTGATGTACACATTAGATCCGGCGAGCGGGAGCCTGGGTACCATCACGTTACCGGCTGATCTGGGCCAAGTGAGCACCGTGACGGTAGTCACGGCTGCTCAGCAGGACGTCCTGCAACAGCAGTCCGCTCAACGAACCGACGTGGACCAGCAGCAACAGCAACAGCAACAGTCGGGTCAGCTGCAGCTGACTTCCGGTCGGGTGGGCGTTACATCCAAGCCGGCGAAGAAATATGTCAGGCGCGCCAATCGCAACAGCAACAATGCCAACGGTGCCAGCAACGGTAGCGCCGGTACGGAGGCCAGCAATGCGAGTCAGCAGCAGACCGGCGGCTCCGGCGGGTCGCCCGGTAGCGTTCAGCGTAAGGAACGGTCCCTGCACTACTGCAGCATTTGCAGCAAGGGCTTCAAGGACAAGTACAGCGTGAATGTGCACATCCGGACGCACACCGGCGAGAAGCCGTTCGCCTGCTCGCTCTGCGGCAAGAGCTTCCGTCAGAAGGCCCATCTGGCCAAGCACTATCAGACCCACGTGACTCAGAAGCCTGCCAGTATTCAGCAGACCGCCTCCGGCAGCGGCGGCAATAACGGAAACACCAGTCCGACGGCGGAGACCAACGCGACCTCCGCGTCGCCTGCTATCGCCAGCAGGTCCCAGGTCGCTGTAGACCCGACGGGAACTGCCTGCAGTCCCCCCAGTTAGTTCGCAGAACACAGACGCCGCCACGACGCCAGGCGCGGACACGTTCTTTTCCGGGATAAGATAGCGACCGAACCTGGTTTCCGCTTTCTTCTTGTTCCCTATTTTTTTTATATCATTATGATATATTTTCTTCCACGATGGAAAGACGAGCGAGCTTGCGAGAAAGAGCGAACCATGACGAGCGTGTTAGATAGAAATACCGTGTACGAGATGTCCAGATCAAACTCATACAATTAGTCTTGAAAAGTAACTTTTTTGAGGAATTATTTGATAAAGTTCGAAGTAAATCTAACTTAAATTACTTAAGGTGGATTTGAATTGTGTTTATTTAATAGTAATTTGAATAATAATTTAAATTACTTATTTACCTAAATTGTTATTTAGGTGAACATAATTAAATTTACTTAATTATTTCCATTCAATTTTTCGAGTCTTTCAAATTGTTTTCATTAAAGTTCACACAACTATTGAATTAGTTTTTGTATTTAATTGATTCCCAAATCAGATTTGAATTATTGTGTTGTGAGAAATAATTTATACGAAAATAGAAATGTTTTGTGACATCCTGTACGTTAATGAGAAGCGTGCGCGCGAGAGCGCCGATTGAGTTTTACATGGCGAAATTACGCGATCGAAGGATTGTTAATTAAACAGTTAATCGAGAACTTCGAACTTTGCGAGATTATCTATCCTAATCGGCGGCAAATCTGTCGCTGGGTTTTTGTATTAATTATTAATTAATTGTGGACGACCAAGAGGAGCTAATCACACTCCCCTTACTAACATGACATCCGTGAAATTGTTGTTCCTACGATCATTCAATTACCGTTAATGACAATAATGACAGAGACAATGACAACAGCGACGACGACGATGAGGACAGAACGATGAATGTTTATAGACTAATTGATTTATTATATTTAATAGCCACGAGATATTAACGTTGAAGATGTTTTATAAAGTAAATTTTTTATATATGTATAATTATGTACATGCTGTTCCAGAACTACCGGATCCTCTTAATCAAAAATGTTCTTCGACGTCGACTTTTAAGGAATAATTTTTCTTTAATGAAAATGTTGAAACAAAATCATTATTTGTCCTGCTTTTGTAATTTATTTACAAATTGAAATTTCAAAGAAACAAAGTTCACTTTAAATTAACTGATAACCGATGACATTCCAAAACTACAAATTCCTCGACATTTCTGTTAAAGAAAGATCAATTCGAAATCGTCGGATTTCGGAGGATTAGCGAGAAGGATATCTCGTAGTTTTGAAACGCCCCGTGTACACAGAGAATAGATTAGGCAGTAACTTAGAATGATAAGTGCAGAGTATCGAGAGGAAGATCCTTTAATAAGTAATTAGTAGCATGAGCTGTGATTTAGGTACATACTCAACGAGCGGTTTAGAGCGAAGCAAACGTAACGAGATGTGTAAGTGCTGTTCTATCGTTGGTACTTCTTTTTTTTTAACTCTCTCTTCTCTCGCGAAAGCGCAGCTAAAATAGGAACAAACCGCGACGACGATTATTTTTCGACGATCATTTTGAACGTTTTATCAAGTGCTACATATTGTACCGCAGAAGAGTCGTAATCGATTGCCGTAGGAATCACGTTCGCTTTTAGTCCTTTCTTGCCTGATTTAATCGCGAAATAAATAAGATCCTCCACAGAAAGCATTTTTATTGAAATATCAATGTTATACTCACACACATAATATTACACATAATATTATATGTGTAATAATGTAATATTATAATATTGTTGATATGTATATATTGAAATTATATAGACACTATTTTATTGATATTAATATTGTATTAATATTATACGAGTCCTTTGTTGTTCAGGCGGGTGCCTATTTACCATAAGTCTGACTATTAATGGTAAAGTTCATAGTTTTGCCGAATAAGTTTTTTTCCCCAGATAATATTATATTTTTATTTCTTTAGTTGAGATTCTAAAGACAAATATAAATTTTTTTACAGTTTTAATAAAGTGTATACTAACTCCTGAAAGAGTCAAATTTTTTGTGGAAAAATATGTTGATATCTTTATAAAATTGCTGAATAATGATTATACATTTTTATCAATAAAATGATTAAATATATAAAGATTTAGAATAAATTATAATCGATATACATCAATAAAACTGATTTGATTTTAAATTAGCTTCATATTTAATTAAACATTAAACGTTAATAAAATTAAGAATCATTAATAAAGTAATTTATGCATTTCGTTATATTTTCATAATTTTCATAAAAAATTAAATCCTTGAATCGTCAAAGAATTTAAAAAAAAAATCATCACGAAGGGTTAATATTTGTAAATGGTAAAAAAAAATACTAGCACATCATGATATTCACTGCCATCGTTAACCTTATGGATCTTCGGACGAAAAGAAAGTAAACGATCAATGAAGTATTTAAAGCTATTAAGCAATTAACTAGAACCACTGATGTTAGTAATCCGACGCGATTCTTTCGGCTACGATTTCGAAAGCTGCGATAACACTTTAATCACGATGTAATATACTCATTTCGGCGAGTGCGACGACCGAGAGACGACCGTATGGATCTTTGCGAACATCCTGCAGACGCGTGCTACATTTTCCGGGGGGGCCCCGCGACCCCATAATAACATCATGGAGGTCAGAGTTTTCGAAGGGCCCCCTCGGGCTACATCGCGAGAGATTCGCCTGATAATTATACGTTGCGTCGATATTGCGTTACGTGTGCGTGCTCATCGTGCATGCGCGTGCACACGGCGACCTCATCGCGGCCGTGGTCGCATCGTATCGGCAAGTAGCAATAAATTCACCTCACTTATAATATGACGATAATCTTATTCGCCGCTCTGTCAACGATTCGTTATCGGGATAATTAATTGCACGGGCGTCGCGTTAAAGTGAGGCGGTTTACGAGAGACGCGATTTAAAAGATGCGACGCATTCGATTCTTGTCAGCAGCCTGATTTCAATTTCAGATTTTCTAAAATTATCTTTCTCGGGAAAGAGTCGCGTTATGTAAAAATAATGCACGACCGGTTTGCGTGCAATTAAAAATATCACGGAATTTCACGAGGGACTTATTCAAGTTTATGCTCTGTGAGAAAGATTTGCTTGTGGCTCAAAATTGTGAGCACTTAAAGAATATCGAGGTGAAAAATTCGTTCGGTGTTCGCTAAAAAAAATTGGAAAAGCTCGCGTGACTTCGCAATCGCGGTCGCCTAGCTCGCCGATCCCCGCCGATTCGTCCAATTTGCGTAATTAGTCACGCAACATAATCGACTATCTTTCGCTGTATTGACACTGATACTCAATCGACGACGCAAGCGGCAAGTGTTAGAAAGCATTGTTGCCGAACGATATTGCAATTTTTTTTTAGCCATGGATCACAATCATATATAATAATAAGTAGCCGTAAAATAGGCAGAAATGATGTCATATTTGTTATCTTATACAATTACAGCCAATTCATCAAAAAGAGAAGGGAGGAAAAACTATGAAGGATTAACAGACGCTTATTACTCTAATTAAATCAGACATCAACAGACTATAATTGTAGCTAGACGTCTAATTTTACCGTTTCAATTATATCTTGCCCCCTTTCATGTGTGTTTTATTATTTTAATTAAAAGTGGGAAAGATTTCAAGAGGAGAAATCAAAGACTTGTAGACGTTCTTTCTATTGGAAATTATAAACAAATTATAAATTGTAAAATTTTATCCTTGAAGCCAAAAAAAACGCTGCAATTTATTCTATATTATTTTTTGCTGTTTGTACAAAATACACTTAAAAGTTGTAGATTTCTTCATGCACACATACACTACGTAATATTTGAAATTATAAAATTTAGGAGCTATCATTATCTTCAAACCTAATCATATTGAAATTTGTAATATTTTTAATTACTGGACAAAGTAAATTTGATCTTGAAATAAGTAACTTAATTAAAGAACCATGCAAACTGGGTCGCGCACATTAAAAGAAAAGGGGCTCGGCGCGGCCGGTTTGTAGGGCACCTCGATATAAGGGCGTTATTACGGCAGCGCTTCATCATGTCTAGGGTACTTAAAGATCGCGATGATGAGAACGACCTTATAAAGGATGTTTAAAGTCACCGCCGTCGCAGCATCGTCGTTGCGGCTTTCACCGCAATCTCGTCGAATCAGATTGCGGCCCGCCCTAATCCCGCTTCTAATCAACCGCGCGTGGCGAATTGACCGTGTGATCGATCCCCTCGGTCTCGCGATCGCGAAAGGAAAGCGGCATCGTTGCGATGGCTTACAAGCGCGACATCTTCGGGGGTTAATGAGGCCTTTGAAATAAGATCCTCTCTTCTTAGGCTTTCAAGAATTTTATATTATAGTGAATGTTTGAAATCGCGAATTTATAGACCGTTAAATTTGTAAATGTAAAATACTTCTTCATCTAATTCCTTAATCTTTTTTTATTTTTATCATTTTTGCGTTTTTATCATTTACATTTATTTACATTATTTCAAGCTTCTTATTTTTAATTAAAAAAAAACGTTTACTTTTAATCAGTGGAATTTTTCGTTGTTGAGATTGGATGACACAGTAAGTTTACTGTTAGTCTAGGCGACTGTTTAAGAGCGGATATGCAAACCTCTTGTTAACCTTCTGAAGGTAAGACGGAGGTGTGGCACACCCCGTCTTACAACAATGATCTCCATAGATGGAAGATTGCGCGAAAAGAGCAACGCAAAGGTCGCTATGAACGAATCGCGTGACGCAAATGCAGAAGAAAACGAGTTATCGATAGAAAAAAAATCACGAACAATCGTAGGCGGCAATTTTGCCATTTTTTAAATTTGCTATAGAATTTTACAGAGATAACAACAATTCAAAATTACATCCAATTGCGACAACAAATTTTAGTTTTTCTATTTTGTGGAAACGATCCATTTCTAATAATTTTTTCTTTTATATTAACTATATATATTTTTCCTCTCTTATGTAAATTATTTTTTTTAATTATTAAAAAATGTTATGAAATTGACGATAGTTTGAAACTATTGAAAAACAAAAGATCTGTTACAGAAATATTTATCTTTTATATCTATTTATTTTAAGTGCAATATCGTAGTATTATTTCGTGACAATATGTCTCTCTTGAAACAGCCGCTTCGTCGTTCGCACTACCCATGAGAATACTCAATTGGAATCTACGGATCCTCGACTCCTTAGTGCTCGAGAGTCCACAAGATTACTGAGATCTTTCCCTATGTTCGAGACACGTTCTTAAATTTAATGTTATTTTCTTCTCAGCCTATACTTTGCCTAGCATGTACGTACGTAAAGCTAATCCTAGGAGTAACGTGGCGGCTGCACAGCCCGTTAAGGATACGAATCCGAATCTCGAGGTTACCATGGTAACGAAAATGTAATTGTAGAAGGCGTCCTTTCTTTCCCATTTTTTTACAATGCGATGCAATAATACTCAAAGCGGTCGAGGGCCGCGCAACGAAAAAAGATGTAGATTAATTTCTGATGAGGAGCGGTCAATTGCGCGTATTTAACCAAGCTGTGGCTGTTTGATCTTCGTTTCGATCACGAATCAAAAATTGAGTCAAAGAATTCCACTTAGCTCTAAATGCGCGCAAGAATGCAAATCTTTGCCCGAAGAAGTTAATGAGATATATTATATATTATATATAGGGTGATCACGCACTAACGAAAAATATTTCAACGGCAATTCTTTTGAAATTAAAGTCTATTTCTATTTCTTGAGATCTGTTTCTTTCCCGCAACAATTTAATTTTCAATTTCAATTAAAATATTCTTAAATAAATTAAAAATTCTAATACAACATTATTTGATATTTAAATAATTATAATAATTAATAATATTCTAAAATTTTTATACAAAAATTATGCATTAAAAATAGTTTTAAAAGGAAAAAAGTTTCTGAATAAAATGCTCCATTGATCTTAAACTTTAATTCGTTAAAATCGCTTACATTGAAGGAAATAAAACTTTAAATTGGGAAAATCTGTTGTTGAGATAATTTTCGGTAATGCGGAGACACCCCTTGTATGCGCGTCGGCCTACCCAGTACAAAAGCAGATCGTTATGATATTTTATTTTATCACGGATTATTGTGTTATGTGAATAATTACATTTTATGTTGTTAACGAAGTCGTAATATATATATACATATAAATATACATGTTTCTTTCTCTCTATACGTAAAGATACGCAAATATATACGGTTTTATATATATATATATATATGTATATGTATACATTAGCAAAACGTACTCATGTGCGTTATGTCGATATCTTTTTCACAGTTGTATCGCTTTTTCCTTTCCTAATTCTTTAAAGACCGACACTTTAAGGCTCGTCCTGAAGCTTTATGTAAGGCCCCACCCGTTGTGTTTTATAGTTTAGCAATAACACGATTGTTCAAGTTTCTCTCCTAATTTCAGCCGATCGTCGAGACGATCTACACGAAGCGATTTTTAGCGTCGAGAGTAAATTGCTGAGTGCAATATGTGTACAGTGAACGAAACTTTCGTCTGACTTATCGACGAGAATATTTAATTAATATAGATATTATGACGTAGAGAATGACATTTAATAAAACTCCCGTCGCGCGAACTCTGCGAGGAATCGAACGAATGGCGTTGATCATTACGGGGACACTGTGTATAACCGCGTGGAATTGCAGGCGATTCGAAGCACGGATCGTTCATTTCTTTTTTTCTAACTTATGGATTAATTATGAATTAATTAATATCGACTCGATTTTGGTATGTAATCGCTCTCTATTCTTGTTAGTTATCTTTTAACGTCTTAGAGAAATGGCGAAAAAATTCTGAAGCATCCTACGGGAGGAGACGAAAAAACACCCTGTATCATCCCTCGATAGGATACTCTTCGCTGTTGCTCACGAGTGTACAATGATTGAATTAAAAAGTTTTGAATGGCGGACCAGCCGGCATTTAGAGATTTAGACGCGAAGACGAAGAAATGTACCTATTATTTTTGTACTTAGTTTTAATAAAGGTTTATATGCTTTTTTATAAAAAAAAAAAGAGACGCGTGAGACGCCTGGTGTTAATCGAAATGATTGTATTTGAAATGTCTCTGACTCTTAGGGAATATCCAGACAAATCTGCATACCGTATAAACGTATGCATAAAAAAATTAATTGGTCCGTACTTGTACATGAAAAAAATGGACCGATTCATTTCCTTGTGCATATGCTTCTGCACTTTTACGAGTTTGTCTGGCTATATTCTAAATGGAATAATCGAGACACAAAGAATATCAATACTTTTCAAGCGCTTTGTGTTTCATTTGAGTTTTCGTCCACAGATATTTGATTTAAATTTTTGAAGCAATTACCAATCAAGATTGAAAATTTTTTAATTAAAGAATCCTCATACTTTATAGAAATTTTCATGAAGACACAACTATATCAATTAAATGGATTAAATAAACGATTGCTAAATCTTCTCTTTATGATATATGAGTTTCTATTTAGCAAAGAATCTGTCCATTAGATATTTTCGAGTGTTTTTTGGATATTTTATATTTTTAATGATTTAACTTAGATAAATCAGTTCTTAAATCAGTATTTTTTATTGATTTAACTCATTTAACTCAGTAATGAATAAAATTGTTTACTGAATTAAGGAATGCAATTTTCTTGCTACGTCCCTCAAGCAATAAACGGTTATATCAGTATATATTATAATTAGCATAATAGCAATCAAGTTTACTCACCGAGCTGCATCAACTGGCACCATCAAGGTTTCCTGGATCGGCTCTTATACTCTCCCGGAATTGTCCATTTCCTCTTCGAAGTTCTCCTAGGAATAGCTCGGGAAAAGAAATATACCGGCGCACGCTGATTGATCCGATTTTTTACTTCTGATCACGATTTTTATTCACTCTTACAAGTCTCTGTTGATGCCCGTGAAACACGAAAAACGACGATCGCGGTTCGCGCGTAACGGTGGATCAGTGACGCCACCTGACGGCGAGAGGTTCAAACGTGATTTATGATATTCCGATGATTTTTTAATGTAAATTTAAATATCTCGACGAATATTAGGGATGCTTGAAATAATAAATTATCATAAAGTGTGCGCCCAGTTAAGTGCGCATAGTTAATTATAGAGCAATTTTAATCTGCTTTAACGTGCATATGTGGTACATTTAGTCACGCTTTCGTTGCATTTGATTAGAAAAATGAACTTGAAATGCACGAAACGGAGATTTTTATCGACCAACATAATCACAGCGCGATTACCTAATCTGAAAGTAAAGTTTGAAATTATCAGTAGAATGTCGGAAATATGGAATAATAAATTATTTTTGTCTCAAAATCTTATATAATTTATAACATTAACAATAATATTGAAATATGAAACTGCGTAATAAAACTGAAATTTTAAACTTAATTGTAGTTTCTAGAAAAAAAATTTCATATATAAATTATACATATTTATATCCACGTTTTCTTTTTTTATATAATTTCTATTCGTGTATGTATATACAATGTATATAAAAT
>VBVR01006044.1:0-10929 GCA_011638315.1 Tetramorium parvispinum
GGAAGTGTACGCGCAGGGGCGGTGGAGTGTGCAGCAACAGCAACAGCAGCCACGGCGGTCCACCGTGAGGGTGGTTTACAGGGGCGAAGGGGGGGGGTTGTACCGGGCATTGTTGTATAAATAGGTTTGGCGAGTTAGGGGTTGCTACCCCCGAGGGAACTGCACATGTCCGCATCGATTATACCCACCTCTTCCCCGCGTTCAATTCTCTGTTTCTCTTTCTCTCTCTCTCTTTCTCTTTCTTCATCTCTCTTTCTCCTTCGCTCTCTCACTTCTCGGGCCTCTTCTCGATTTTCTGCCATCGGCTTCGATTCTCCCTGTCGTACAACACGTCGCTTTCGCTCTTTCTCACCCCTCGGAGGTCTCTCTGCCCATCTCTGTTCCTCCCTCTTTCGCTCGTACAGTTTTGCTCCTCTTCTTTTTCTCCATCGCTTTCTCGCTCGGTTTTACCCCTCGGACCACCCTTGTGCGCGCCCAACGAACGCTTGCTCCCCATGGTGCCCACGGGGCACGCCGCTCGGTTATTTTCAAGCCATTTGCTTTGTAAACGCACGCAATCTCGACCACCCCCGCGCGCTGCACCCTCTCTCTCGCCGCGCCGTCTTCCGCGTAACCTTCGACCCCCGCGGACGCAACCCCCGTCGCATGCTTGCACTCGAATGCCGGGCTTGAATATTCAAACTCTCGCGGCATGCCGGTTTTTCCCGACAAAGAGGTGCTCCCGCTGCGATATCTGATTTTTACCGTCGTGACGTTCTTATCACCTTCCGTACTTGGCCGATTGAGTACTTGCTGTTTTACTATTATTGCCCTATCGTTTGCTACGTATCCCTTTAAATCCCAATGTTTTCCATAACTGAATATCACAAATCTCAGATATAACAAATAGCTGAAAGGTAATTCTAAATCTCTTATAAACTTTTAAGAGGGCAGCTTTAAGACGTTTTTTTAAATGTCCAAGAGACGTTTTAATCTTTTAAGATGCTTCGCTTAGCTCAGAAGACAAGTTAAGCTTTCGGAAAATCCTTTAGACACATTTTGATGTAATGATGTGTCAAGGAATACCCAAATGAGTTTCCCTGTGCGTGTACCTTTAAATTCATAATAGCCACCCTCTCCTGCGTCACCTCACGTCACGGGTAGGGTTTTCGAAACTCGTCTACGTTAGCGAAAGGTTGGACTGACCTTCAATTTTCGAAGGGTTGCACACACGTGTTTTCAACGTCGCGTTAGGGTGACGGGGTGCCGGGGGGGGAGGGTGACGATCAAAAATAACCGGCGTGTATGCGCATCCAAAGCTTGTAGCGGCCGCGAGCGTTTCGTCAATGTTTCATTTCCACGCGATTCAAAGGGGCATCCGACTGGGGAGAACGGCGAGCTGCCGTTCCGAACACCCGTTAGAAATTTCCGCAGCATCCGCACCGGCGTCGCGCCCGCCCCCGCCGGACGATCCCACCGGCACCTGGCGCATGACAGAGTACACTCCGTTGGAATCACAATCCCCCAACCCCTCGACTCGCTCTCTCGCCGAACGGCGGCGGCGGCGGCGGCAGCGGCGGCGGCGACGACGCCCGTTACGGCGCGTTTGACCTCGTGTTTTTATTAACAACAGGTACCGTCACGGTCCATCGGCGATGACGGCGCGATTTCTCGATCGGACCCGCTGCCCTTAGGGCTGCTCGCAGCCCGGATACCGGAAAATCTCGACGGGACGGGCGATCTCTAGATTGCGCTTGATGGATTTCTTCTGTTTCCCGCAATCCAACGCGCGATCGCCGTGTTTTCGGGGGCGCGCCAGCAGAGATACTTTTAATTTTGTCAAAGGGCATTAATCTAATCATCTCCCCGCCAATCATTTTTATCTCGTTTATTTTATTAATTATAATCAGGGCTGCATTGTGATTGTATGAGACAGTTTTTAGCGGCTAGATAGATATGCGCCAAGGTTTGAAGTCCATTTAAAAATTCATTTAATCGTACGATTTGCGCGGGTGCAAGTGGCAAGTGGATTTAGACCGTCTGGTCAGACGCGCGTATTATCGGCAATCCAGTTCGCGTCCAATAACTGGACGTAAATTCGGGGACCGTCTGAAAGAGAGTTTGAAATTGCAGGACAGGGTGGTGAGCGAACGCGCGTTTATCCCTCTCTCTCTCTTCCTCTCTCTTTCTCGCTTCCTCTCGTCGATTCGTAATTCCTGGATGCTTGGCTACGGGGTGTCTCCGCCGAGGGTAATTGTGTTTCGCGTTGTCCTAATTGTGTTAGCGGGTCTTATGGGGGGATTAACGTGGTTTGACAGAGATTGCCGTCGAGCATCGCCGGAGTCTTGTCGCTGCTGGAAGAATATCCCGACGGCAATGACGATCGACTGATGTCCGTTCAGCGAAAGATTATTATTTAATTGCTGCCTCGAACATAAATGTCAGGATATGTAAATGTTGCAAATATTAAAGTATAATTATGATTAATACTAGAATAATAATCATAGTAAATCTTCATTTAATGAAATGGAGCGATATTCTTCAAAAACTCATAATATAAAATCCTTAGTGATATATGATTATCACATAAAATTTTAAAGAAAACATGCACGTAAAAAGAGGAAATACTTGGCCGTTTATTGCATCTTTTTAATTACTAATATTAAATATTTCGACACTTAAAATGAAATTAAAATTTATACTTTCAATTGTTATTATATTTAATAATTCTTTCGGGGTATCTCAATATTCTTTTTTAAGAATTTTTGTCCCACAATTAGATTTGAAGAAAAATTCTTATCGTCTCATACGCTGATTATAGATATGTTCAGAATAGAATTTGCGAGCACATATAATTGATAATATATAATATGTAAAAATATCTAAATGTACAAATGAAATACACTGGATTAAAGCGTACACTTGCGGATTTATTATGTAAGCTTTTAATTCTTTCTTCGCTATATTAAATGCGTTTGCAGAATTGTAGCGAATTTAACGTATGAAAAGGTCGAAAAATGGCGCATAATGCGCGCGTAAACGACAATGGGCCAATTTCTAGCGGTAATAATCGCCACAATAGAACGGGCGATATTAGCAACCCTCATTCACGGATGTAACATCGATTCCGCGGCGATTACCCGCCGTTGCACCGACCACTGTTGCAATTTCGTACCACGCCCCCTCTCATGCCGGTGTCGGGGGGTAGGACATACAAAACGGTGTAACGCCGACGTAAGGAAGACACCGGCACTTATGCAGGGCGGGAAATCGCCGCGGAATTACGCCCCCCATCTGTGCATCCCCCGTGTCGGCGTTCTCCATAACCCCCCAGACCTCTGTTGCATCCCGACGGAGGCATGCGTGACGAAAGAGGGTGAAAGGGTCACCGCATGGGGGCTCCTCCTCGTGCAGAGCCGTCCATCTCTTTCGGGGGTTGTGACTCGCTTAAAATGCGATACGCGAGTGGGGGTGGAGCGAAAAAGAAAGAGAGAGAGGGAGAGAGAGAAGGAGCGAGAAAGAGAGATGGGATTCGAGTCGGAGGGACGAACAGGTGTCCGCGGAAAAGTGGGTGTCCCGAACCGGGGTGTCGGCGGGTGAATATCATATCGCCACTTTATGGCGGGGGTTACGGCGCGCGTTACGCGTCGAGGGACGCGTATATGGGTACACGTACACTCGTGTACACGCTCATACGTAGCAGGGCGACGTAACGTCACGGTCTAATCGCGTTTCTACGCCCTAATTAATACGGCGTCTCTGACTGGCGTCGGGGATGTAAAGTGTTTTGATGGCATTTCTCGAGAGGGACAAGAAAGGTGGGCCAGCGGGGCAGCTGGAGGGTCGAGCACACTCGAGAGCCAGCGGAGCAAAAACGAGAGCGGGCCGAGCTGAAATTCGACTTGGATCGCGTGAGTTTCTAGGACGATTAATACGAAATCGCTAGCCGGTTCCCGAGAATAATTGCACTTCCGTGTGTTCAGAGATGAACAAATGTTGAACAAAAGTTGATGATAATCGCGGTTGGAATGAGATGATATTTGCATAGAAAATAAATTATATGAATTTCATACTTGTACGATGTAGCATTATAAAAAGTACAAAGCAGTCGATAAAATTTTACGAGTTTCACATATATATCATACAATATGATCACATAAAATGAAGGTGATGGGATGGAACCGCCGTTAAGGCTGCTTCGCTAGCGTAAAATGCGTTCGCATTGCGTTATGCTATCGCGATTGAAGATTCCCAGCCGGTTTGCTCACCGGCGCCGGTATTCGCGCAGACCCGATCCAATAAGAACGTCCACATTGTGTCTCGCATGCACATCGCGGAGGCAACGAGCGCGGCGATTATCTTCTCGGAAATCTCACCTGTCTCTCACCTAGTTGCTCCATCCCGCCCCCCCCTCCTCCGTCTTAAAGAAACCCCGAAGAGAACTGTCAAAACCTTCGCGATCGCACCTCCGCGCGCGTTTCTGTGGACGGGAAACTTGAAGAAGAGCCGCGTCGCGCCGGATCGTCGATCGTTCAACGAGAAAGAGAAGAGGAAACGCTGTACGTCAAGAAGAAGAAGAAGAAGAAGAAGAAAGCGAAGCAGAGGGAACACCGCGTTATGCGATATCCCGCGTTGCGAAGGTGGCGGGGTCGCCGAAGGTGTGCGGAGTGAGAAGCAAGAAAAAGTAATGGGGGGCGCGACGGGCGGGACGGAGATCGGGGGAGCGCGCGCAGAGGGTGGGGCTGGGAAACGGGGGTCCCGGATGACCCCGTGGCCCGGCACGTATGGGGCCTCCAGACTGCTGGGCCCGACTCCCGACTCCCAGCTTCTACCAGAAGGCTAACCCTGAGGAAGAAGCGAAGTTTTCTCTCTTTCTCTCTCTCTCCCTCTTCCTTCTCTTCTCTCCTCGACATCCTCCTACGTCCACTTCTGTCCACCTCAACCCACTTGGCTTCTCTCGCACAGCCTATACTTATCCTCCTACTAATACCACCACTACCACCACCACCACCACCATCACTAGCGGCCAGCTTGTCTCCCTCGCTCCTCCCGTCCCTCGTCCCGTCGCCCTCTTTCCACCTCAAGTTACCTTATACTTATTGCCTCTGGTGGGCTCCGGGGCCTGCCCCTACAGGGTGTGTTATTATTATCTGACATTATCTATAATTCCGAAGCGGGCAGGAAGCCCACTTAGGGATTGTGATAGCCCCCGTGATTAAACCACCCTACCCCCGGTCGCTCTCTCTTGCCCGCACCGCGCGAGCGCGAGGACTCTCTCTTTCTATCTTCGCGTACACCTACACGGCCACCCGGCGGTGGGCGCGGGTAGCCGATACAGGCCCCTTCAAAGTGATAGGTAGACTTTTTCAGAGGCCACAATGTTGAGAAACTCAATGCGTTTACGGGCGTCCGTATTTCGATGGAGAGTCTGGTGGAAATGTCGGAACTCTCCTCATTAGTCTTGTCACCTCGGCAGTTTGATGGAAGCGATATGTCGCACGCTCCTGAAAAAGCCATGATATAAATAGCTCTTGCGAACTCTTGAAACTCGCGGATCTTCGATTCAATGATCGTACTTGGAAATATCAGAAATTCAATGTTCAGCCTTTTCTCTCTGACCGTTGATTAGATTATCAGTAATCTTGGGGAGAGAAAATTAAATTTCAATATGTCTACGAAATTCCGTGTGAATTCCCTTGATGTATACATATTTAAAATATATAATATAAAAATAATAAAATATAAAATATAAAATATATATAATTAAATATATGCGATTCATAAAATTGATCATATTTTTGTGTGACGGAGCTCATTCCTTCCTTCTCTCTCCCGCTGAAATTTTAATAAACCCAAAGAAACCAATTGTCAAAGTAAAAAACGATCCTACGCGCACGCTGGGGGGCACTTCCGCGTAGCTGGTAGCCAAGCATCTCGGGCACACCCGGGCAATTTTTTCTCCTCATCGCCCTCGATTAGTCAGAGACGCGTCCTGTCGGAAGTGTCGCCGTGTGTCGATATAGCATCAGGTGAGATAAGAGATCAGGTGAACGCTCGCCCACGTACGTATATCTGATCGTGGTTGAAGAGCCCTGTAGAGGAGAGAGCTATTTCTCCGATCGCGCACCCCCTCGCGGCGAGGTGTGCCCGACGATGAGGGAGAGCGAGGGACGAGGGGGGAGCGGAAGGGGGACAACTCAACAGTAGGCACCCGGGGACCGGTCCCGGGACGCTACTTCGGTAATCGCCGGCCGATTATAAACCGAAAAAGCCGGAAACCACTTACGTCCGAAACCGTGCGGCGTTTATACGCCGGTTACGTCGCGGCGAACCACACCTTATGCCGGGGCCGGGGCCGGGCCCCGGCCGACCGACCGACCGATCGTCTTGCCTTACCAAGAAAATCATGCGATGCGTAAATTTCGCCGACGCTGCAATCCACCAGGGAGATCATCGAGTACGTTAACCCTTTATACGTATATATAAATTCTTCGCAATGAGAAATTATCGTAATTGCGGCGAAGAACATGAAGAAGCTTGCGACGTTTAATCTCGAATGTAAGAAATCTATTTGTCGGCGAATCTTTTATCAGGGAATTAAAGTCTTTCAAATTTTCGTATATTACGATGTCTTGCGTTTATATAAAATTTCATCTACACTGAGAGAGAAATATAGTTACTTTTGATCTCAACCATAATTTTATAATATTTCTAACACTAAATATAAATAATATAATATATATAAATAAATATAATTAACTAAACTATATGCACCATTATGTTAACCATAATTCTCGTTAGAAATATGACAAAATTATAGTTGAAGCCAAAAGTAACTATATTTTTCTCTCAATATAACATGTGTAATATTATGATTAAAAAAGAAGATATCTCGCACTTTACGTGATAACTTATTGTTGCAGAATTTCCATCTTTAAATATAATGATCAATAATCGTCCAACATTATTTCACACGTAACACGTGCCTCATAATAAATTCATATGTCAACTGTCACGATAACCACACATGTATACAGAAGAAGTTATCTCGCAATTATAACGAGACACAGGATGAAGGATAACGTTAAGAAGAATGTTATCATTAAGGGATTATCGTTTAAGTTTCGTCGGCGGCTTTCGTCTTTTCGGCATCCTCCCCCAGGGCGCTACTTCCTGGAGCGCTACCCATTCGCAATTTTCTCCGTGGCTGTCCTTGGCTTCCAGGAGGTGCTAATTTACCGGCCGATGTCTGATCCATAAAGATCATCGCCGGGAAGGAGCGGTGAGAGGGAGAGAGAGGAGGGGGGAGTCCGGTACAGGAAAGAGCAGCCGGGTAATAATCAAACATCCCCTCGGGGCTGGTGGTGAGGCCCCAACAGTAGGCGCCCAAGACCGGCCCCGGAACGCTACCTCCTCCCGGTAATCGTCTCCCGTCGATTATAAATCGAAAAAAGTCGGAAACCACTTAGGTCGCCGCCGCCGCCGCCGCCGCCGCCGCCGCCGCCGCCGCCAGACCGATCGTCATTTATACGACGGACTCGGGTTATGGTGCTGTACCAGCCGTACCTTGTCGAACGGGACAAACGGGTCTCTCGGGACGACATGCGACTCGCGCCACGAACGAGCGGGTGTCGATATGCATCTGGGGTATCGCGGACCCCCGCGGGTTCGTGGGTCCCCCGGACTGTGTCTCGTGTCTCGGGCCCCACTTATGGTGATTCCGGACGGTGCGGGCCCCCGAGGTGATGCTACCGTAAGTTCGTTCGTCCGTTCGCTATCGCGCCGGGAATCTCGGAACGGGCGCGTAATCGATCGGTGCGCGATAATGCGCAGTCAAAGCGGATCGACAGAGCCTCTCGTCTCTCGCTGCGGTATCAATGCCGCGCGCAATAGCTTCCTCAAGGCGAATGAAATATGGCGTAGGATCGTGTGAAAGGAGAGAAGAGGAGAAAAGGGGAAGAAGGAGAAAGACGCGGACTTTGAGCTTTAAGACAAGCGCGCGTGATTAATCGCTCGAAGATACCGAGTCTCTTCCTTGCGACGAGTGTGATTGCATCCTTATATCTATCAATGCTCTATTAAAAAGTTTTGTAGTATAAGATAACACAAATTTTTTAATACAAAAGGTATTGTTTTCCAAGATATGTATACATATTTTTTCTAATTGAAGTATTAAATAATTTTATTATGTGCATATAACAATAATATTATTTTTCGAGATTAATATATATATTTTTTTTACTCGAGGCATTAAATATTAATTGTTAATTTTATTTTGTGCTTATAATAAATATAACATAAGAATAATATATAAGTATGCATGAAGCAGACAGGCTGAGAAAACTAATTCAATTACTGTCAACTCAAAAAAACAAAGTTCCAGCAAATTCACGTATATTTTTACAAGAGCATTTTTTCCTAATATCGTTAGAGATGTGAGTAATATTTTCGTTCACGTCATCGTGCCCAAAATCGTACAAATTTTTCGAGCCATTACCAGTTACGTTAAACTACTACCAACGCCTTCATTTCCAAGAGACTGACATAATCGTGATTCGCGATTGTGGAATTCGGCCGTGGTTAAGGGTTGGCGGTAAAAGAAGAAGAGGGTGGTACGCTAAAGAGAGAAAGAGAAGGAGAGGCAGAGAGAGATAGAGAGAGAGAGAGAGAGAGAGAAAGCGGTGAGAGAACGAAATCATCGGAGCGACGTCGAAAACACGCGAGCCTCGCGGGTACCCACGTGGAAACGTCATCGGCAGCTGGGCTCGCGGGGGCCCTTTCGGGGGTGCGTTCTGGGTTAGGCGAGGGTGGGGATGGACGACCGGCAGTCAGTCGTTTCGACTCGGGGCGAGTGTGCGCGGCCCTAAGCCGCCCCAAAGCGCGACCACCAAAACCCCGCGGAGCTTATTTCACGAACGACCGGCCACCCTGCTCGATCCATCCCTCTGTCTCAGTGCACACACACACACACGAGCGCGCCCCTGATGCGCGCCCGCGCTTACGACCCCTCTGAACCGCGACGCGATGCGGGAGAAAAAGACGACGCGAGGGAGGCTTATCTTAGCGCGACCAGCAGCGCAGGTCCCGCCGGAGAAATGAAACTCGATCATCTATACTGGGTAGTCGAGGCGGAGAAGATCCGTCTTTGATGACGGAAGTCGGGATACGTCGTCTCATACGGCGCTTATGGCAGCGAGAAGATTGAAGAGACGATCGTGTGTAGAATTTGATATACTTCTAATATTCTAAATATTCCACGACGAATAATAACGAGAGAAAAAGTCGCATCTTTTCTATTCAAGTAAAGCAGTAATATCAGAAGCATCAATCACGAACTAATGTTCGTGATTGATGCTTGAGAAACGTAGAAAAGAAGCTTTCGCATTAGTGAATCAAACTAATATTTGAAATTATTTCTTAGATATAATCTTCTAGTCACATGCGTGTATAAAATAAATTAAATATATAAATTAGAAAATCATTGCTTGTAAATAAGACATCTTCTTCTTTAGAATTAGCATTTAAATTTATGTCTTTTACGTATCAAGTGGCAAGAGATGTATGCCTTCGGAAATGAGTTGTCGTTTCGCCCGCGAACGACATATCAAAATGCGCTCTCGCGCCTACAGTAGCACCCCTTTAAGCACCCCCGATTCCATCCGCGCGACTTTAACATTCTTACCGAGAGCGTCGCGTCGGAGCGTGCAGTCAATTCGACAACTTCGACACCCAGTATAGGCCGGGGGTATAGCGCGAAGCGGGGGAACGTTATCTGCCGGGTCCCAGGCTGACGGGGTTCGCCCTTCGGGAATAGCGCGGAGATAAGCACCCCCGTGGCCCTCCCTCTGTCCCTCTCCTCCGGCTCCCTGTCCACCCTCTCTTCGCACGGCGGAGATGCAAAGAGATCTTGATACGGGCTACATCGAGGCTACGTCTCTCGTTCCTCTCTCTCTCTCTCTCTCTCTCTCTCTTTTTCCCCTCGTAGATAGGTTCACCCCTCGGGCCCACGGGCTCGGCGTAAACCCCCCTCGGTAACTTATGAGTCAGATTTATCTCACCGACTGGTGACTGATCGCCCCCCACGAATTTCCAAACTTCGAGCGTCCGCCAGACCCCCGTCGTCGTCTTCATCGTCGTCGTGGTGATCGCCGCAGAAATCGAAATCGAAATCCCGTCCCCCCGCTCTTCGTCGACGAGGAGCCAAATTTATCACGAAGAACAATTACTACAATTAGTTGAGTTTAGTTTTGCAAAAGTACGTAATCATAACCGGCTCATATGTAGATTCGTCGGTCATAAATGTACATAGACAGTTGTTGTAATTGAAAGTATCGAACACGAGGAGTAATTAGCTCATCTCAAAGATGTCACTTCTTATTTCTTTGAAATTATTACCCTGTCGCGAGTGAAATTATTACCTGATCACGGTTTAACGTTTATCATAGTTTATCTACTTGCACGTAGGCGTTGTTTCTTACAATGTTAACCGTCAATTCGACCGCAGGATTGCGATCTCGTCGCTTTCATGACACCCGGTGCGCATCAGTGGCACCGGACACCGGCAAACGAGCGTAAAACTCGACAACCGGACAATGCGGCAAGCGCTGCCACATTTCGGCTACGATAGTGCACGCGATTTGCGGACGTTGGTGGCTTCGACCGGCCCACCATTGGTTTGATTCTTTCGTTGTACAACACGCGCTTATCTTGTAGCCGCATGTAGCCATTTCACAAAAATACTATTCCGAAATTTTCGTTTTCCATAGATAGGAAAGAATAATCGTATGCATACATAATAAAAAGTTAAAGAAAATTAATTTCTACTTTATAATATTATATGTAATTTCGCATTGAATTTATGCAGGTATGTTAGTTTTAGGGAATTCCAACTTATATATCCACTTGGAGATATAATTTTTATTTGCTCAGTTATATTAGTCTTAATTATAA
>VBVR01006046.1:0-10921 GCA_011638315.1 Tetramorium parvispinum
CATTGTTTCTAGAGTATCAATTCTAATAAAACACATCTTTAATTTTTATACTGCAGTTATATATGCAATTATAATGCTTGTTATACTCATTTGTCATTACCAGAGAGTATTATATGCGCTTGTCGCTGCCGCTCCCGTAGTTTTGCATATTGCTGCTTCAGCGTACTAATATCTAAAGCAAGGCGTTCTCGATCACTGCTAGGTGCCATCGCTTGTAATGCTCCTATTGTCGAAGGTAGACGATCTGAAATTGATCATTTCTTTTAACCAATAGTGCATATTGAACAATGATATTCTAAGTTTATGTACAATATTTTTTTCGCAAAACAGATTCTGCCTCAATTTAAGATTATAATTGTATTTATTATTGATAATGACATTTGCAGAACATCAGAAATTTCATTTACATACTGTCTTTTAAAGTAAAATATATGACAATCACCTTTCTTTATACGTTGAGCCATACTGAACATGGCAGCCGCTACAGCCAATCTCTCATCCTCTTCTGTCTCGCTGTCATCATCGTCACTTAACTTACGCGCCCACGGGGTGATGTTATATCGATGCTTTTCTCTCAAACTTGTTACACCATGCAAAGGTCCCATGCTAACAATATTCTGTCAAAGCAAATAAATAATATTATTTATGATGTCAAACATATATAGCGATTAATAATAGATAATAGAGTCATAAAAGCAAAAGAATTAAAAATGACATACTTCCAATTGGATTATATTATTACCAAATTCTTTATAAACGATTGTACTCAACCTTTATGAGATTGTTTGTGTCGGTGAATTCTAACATTTCCCTCGTGAGAACTCCCATTATGCTGTAGAACTCGTCCGCCGATGTTACGGTCATTATGCGACTAAAATAATTATTTTATTTGTGGCATGTAATCATCAAAGAAATAATTCATGATACTCACGATTTTATTAATAATAAGTTTACTTTAAATTTAAAACTCACTCTGAGAGACCCTCCCAAATAGCGAGTGCCGTCCTAAGGAGTACTTCATCACCTTCGAGAAATATCAGATCCCAAACACGAAGTACTGCTTCCTGCGGTAAGCAGTGGCAGAAAAGTGTAAGGAACCATTGCATGGTGAACACATTCGTGAGCGGTGGTTCGTAGCTACTTCCTAAAACCAATGTTAATGAATATTATCTATTATAGCAATTTGTAACAATCAAGAAAAAGAGCGATGGAATTAAATTAAATTATTTAGAGATTATCGCTACTACAGTAAATTATATTTTTTTATTTATTTCAGTTTAATGAAACTTTTTTAAGTATATATATTTTATATATTTCGATGTTTCTATAAAACAGAATCAAGTATCGTCTTTCTAATTATTTTTTTTTAAAGATGTTTTTGAAAATTCTTGTGTCTTGAAAATATTTATTTGAAAGAATTGAAAGTTTATTGTTACGACATCACACGCAAGCGTTATATAAACTTTTTTAAGAGGATAAAATTATTTTAAATGTTGTGATACCATCGGATATTCGTTCAACAAAATCATAGACAACTCAAACTCCAGCTATAATATTTCATCACCATCACGTCTTTGTATTTCTTACGCTCACTTTCTCAAGTTTTTATTTCATCAACTTGACTCACCCGTTGCTTTATCCTTCGCATCACTTTGGAGCGCCTCGAGGTGCTTGGACAATTTCGGCAGCCTCGAGCGCAAAAGATCGCGAAACACTGCCATGTCCACAGAGAGTCCTCGCAGATTATCAGCGAAATAGCCCTCCGGTAAAACACCCTCTATTAAATATATCATCACTTTCACAGCCGAAGATTCCGCACGGTCCATTACTTGCAAGACGAGAGCGGCCAGAACATTCAGACCCTGACAGTAGCCCACGGACTTGTTCCAACGGGCGAAACCGAGTAATACTCGACGAAGCACCGCTTGATTGTCCCGGCCAGCAGCACCGCAGAACAGGCTGCAGCCTGTTCTGTGCAGATCCTGCGAATAGTAACAACTTTTACATTGTTGAATTAGCTGAAAATTGCTTTCGCGAGCCTTGTCGAATCAGCAGAAATAATTACGCAGACCAACGTAATTTCAGCGAGCTTAATTTTTCATAATTATCTTAGGTTTTTATCCTAGGAATTTAGCTTTCCCATTAAATTTTCATCATAAGCGCTCGCGAATGAATAGATAATTAATATGTTACGTTATCCGTTTGATAAGAGTAAATGATTGAACAGGGATCAAAAAGCGGTAAATGTCAATCTCGGTCAGAAAACCTTTAAATGTAATCTAGGTAGCGAACATTAATTACAAAAGCAACCGGTGATTATTAGTTATATCATTATAATGATGAACGAGCCGAGCATAATTGAACGTAATTAATAATAATCAGGGCCAGTCTATAAATCTATATGAAGTTTATATAGCCTCTTGCGATCAAATAGGTATTAGATTGCAGATATTTTTAGAAAAGCAACTTGTTCTAATTATGCACCATGCACGGTAATCCAAACCGTATTACATATCTGAGCTTCTATTACGCTACTTTAGCTTCCTATTATTAATTTCTTTAACTTATTCCTTTTAATCGGTCAAAAGATTTATGTATTACAGAATTATGTTTGAATTATGTTAAACGCTTTCGTGCCAACAGTTTTAAAGCACTTTGAAATAAATGTGTCGCCATCTCTCTAAATGTTCTCCTCGGAGCTCGCTGAAATTACGCATCCAGAGATGTTTTCACGGAATTAACCGGGTCGCCCTTCATTTTAGAGATAGCTCGACAAACTAGGCAGATATCGCGCGGATGATATCGTTAAATATACAAGAAAAGCATATCGTGTACTAAAACATCTAGAGTATTTGAATAACTTTAAATAATCTGATGAATTCTTTCATTAAAAGACATTAAAAATAAAAATATATAATAGATAAAAATGATATTTAATATTGCAACAATCAATGTTAATGTTTATTAGAACATTACGAAAAAGAAGAATTCTTTTCATACCAGATGTAACTGTTTATATCGAAGTTAGATGTTACGCAGCTAAATAATAATAATACTGTAGGCACCTACTTTTACGATTTGTATGCCGAGTTCTTCGTCGTCAGGATTACTCCACTCGTTGAAACAGACCTTCTCAGCCTGCTTCCAGTCTACACCGCGTTGGTCCAAATGACGTTCCGCCAACGTTAGCCATAACTGTTAAAGAGTTTCAGTTCACTTCTTATGTACCTCCAGCATGAATTTTTTAAATATCGTATCGTACTTTCTATGCTGTGCATTTTTGTGAATAATCCATTATCTAAACACAGTCGACACTCACTCTTTTTCGAAATTCCGGTGGTATTCCTCCTTGCAATTTGGCAACCATTTTCATCGCGTCTAACCATTGTATGAAACCACTTTCCCCCGGTTGCGGGGTCAAACTGAACCTCATTTTTGTATCTTCGACTGAAATTTAAAAAGAAATTTATAAAACATTTTACTATATAATAATCTATTATAACAAATATACTCACACAATTAACCAACAAAATAATATTTTATAATTTCAATTCTTTTTCATTATGCATCGTTTACGATATAATTCATAGAGAAAATATTACATTATTTTATAGTGCAAACAGAAATAAATATTTATTTCAATCGAATCAATAGTGAAGAAAGCTTGATTGGCATAAATACATGAATACTTTAACGCTCGATTCGATTCGATGATCTGAATATTTTATTCGAAATTGCAATAGCCACTACTATCCTGTTTCGATACAAGTGACTGAGATAGTCGCAAGGTAAAAGCAAGCTCGATCGCCTTTAACATTTAGTAGAAGGGGTGTAGTATGATCGTTTCTATGACAACCAAGAACTGCTAGTTTGTGTAGAAATAATCTTGCAGAAATTTTTAAAATAATAAATAACATCTATGCCGCACGTGCTAGTGAAACATGCATTGAAAATATTCAATTTCCATGCGAATGAATCGGTGCAACAGCAATATTGCTTATTGTCATCTCATAGTATCTACGAATGAACGAATATGGCTTGATCACGATGGAATTCTATTAATGGCTGAATAAACCACGCCAGCCACGCGCGCTGATGTGTGAAATCGATATTATTTCTGCTTTTATAACAATTTGTATTTCGTCTTGTATTGTTATTGCATATGTGCCGAACGTATTTCGTTAGGACTGCCACATGTGCGTTACATTTTATATTGTTTAGTGTCTTTGTTTCGTCATATATACATCCATTATATTTTTTTGAAATTTGGAATAAAATTGAAAACAAAATGTTTGCCGTACATTGCGTAAAATAAACACAAGCGCTTTTCTACATTAAAATATTAAAACTATTCTCGATGTTTTTGCTACAAAACCATCAAATCCACAGACGCCACTTACAATTTATATTTGAAATGGCTTGCTAATTACACGTAAGTGCAATCGTACACCGTTATAAATTGTTATTATTACGATGAATAGCATCTGCTCTACACAATGCTCGTCAAGTTATAAATTAAACATGCTATACATTAAATTTTATGGACATTCGGAGTTGGTAAATGTAGAGCACTCTAACTTTAAATACGAATTGTGTCTCGTATAGAAATCATAAATGCTGTAGTTCAGTTCAGCAATCTTAGCGAATCATGCATACGAAATCTTAACTTTACTTAATTTGCGAACGAAGCAATTATATCTACTTACATAATTAATCTCTAATGAATAGTATAGCTTTAACTGCAGTAAATATTTAAGTTTTCACAACGAGAATTCTCATTTACGCTAACGCGACATTATTATCTTCCCACGTTTTATTAAACTCTTACATGAAATTGTCATCCCTTAGACTTCAATGGCAACAAAGTACATGTTCGTTTAATCACTTTACACTTCATTTTCTACTTGGAAATAAAAAGACTGAACTATATCGTCTTCAGTGGCTGAAAACAAAGCATGCTCGAGCTATGTGATGCTCTTAACGTGAATTAAGTTAACGTTGTAACACTTAGCCATAGTCTATACATCTCTATACGTAGTCCGTCGTAGCAGTATTTAATAGAATTTAATTTACGAGCATTTAGCTCACACATAGTCTGCGTGTGTGTAGGTACGTGGTTTTACGGTGTGCTTGTGCAACACGAGAAGACATTAGCATGCGAGATAGATTTACAGAAACTGTCGTTTCACCTTCCAGCTCTTCGTATCTCGGGGCAGAGCCGGTAGCACCGGACGCGAGGTTTTTGAGGGAATTGAAAAATCCGTTCATCCTCCAATTAGAAGCGCCACTCTCTCTTCTTCATCGTTTCGCTTTCATCTCTCATGTCTCTTATTATGTCGCGCGTACGCTGCTCTCAACCGTTCTCGTGATTCATGATCAGCCGTTCCTCGGTTTATTCTCGCGGTATTCTTTTTATTCGCAATGAATTGCGACGTTCCTCTCGAATACACGATGTTTTTATTGTGATTCTGAAAAATCGGTCACTCCCCGTTGATTTATGTCCAGTTCTACGAACGTAAATTAACTTTAATCTACATTAGTAGAAACGATCATTAATATGCTAACAATAAGTTTTGCACTTAATCGTACGAAGCTGTCATAATTGTATTGAGAAAAAACAAATTTTATTCATATTAACGTGAACTCATAATGTATATTTCTTAAATTATTTTATTAATCATAGAAAGCGTTGCAATTTGGTAAAAATGTGAAAACACCAAGTATAAAGCACATTACATTTAGTATATAATATTAATTTAGTATAAGAGTGTGTGTGTCTTTTTTTTCCAGCTTATATACCCAAGTAAAGTTTAATTCACTATAGAAATCTTGCAAAACACGGAAATATTTCTCTTCGTTCTTTCCGCGCCATATGTATAGTTGTACCACCTGTTACAAGCATCGCAATGTAGATACCCACGCACTGCAATACACGTGTAATATACGTATACATACGTGTCTATAGATAAAAGGTTGCTTCATAAAATCTCATTATTTGGGACATCAAATACGTATTTGTTAATTACGTTGCGTTAGAGTATAATATGATACAAGCTAATTAACATTTTCGTTGGTCCACGTAATACGAAAAACTTCTAGCTTGTTCTAGGTAAAATGTAGATAACCACTGATAAGAGTAGCCACGCTGATAATAAAATCGATTTTTACTTCACCGGAGTCTGATGAAACCGATAAAATGCTCGAACAGTTAATCCGATCGCAACTGATTACAATACAATTAAGAAGATGTATGCGGCGCTTAACTTATCGTTTTTCCATTTAAAGTTGTATTTATGTTATTTACGCAATCATTCCTTTTTAATCAAGTTTCACCGCGCTAGATTGTTAGGCGAGTTAAGTATTATCAGATATCTTGACAGATTTGAATAAGAAATTGCTCAAACGTTAAACTTTTTATCAGACTCGTGATTTTATTCTCGATGTGAACGATCCGTGTGTGCAATATAAGGGAGAGTGAGAAGCGTAGATGTCTTAAATCAGTCGTGGTTGTCGTGATCGCAATTTTGCACGTTACTTCCGTTTTAATATGGCTTAAAAATAGATATTAAACCGATAAATCTAGCAATTAGAATCAGATATCTTTCACAATTTGTCTGGGCTAAATATAAATGCGTCAACATGAATTATAACGATGTTATTAATTATTCTTTATAAGAGGTTATTATTAATAAAAAAACAATGCTAATAGCAAATCTTGAGAAATTTTATTTAGACTGTATAATTTACTTCTAAAAAGACAAATATTGATTTACGATTTTCGGTAATTTTGACTACTTAACGTTTCCTTAATAAGATGCGACAGATTCATATCAATTTATATTTCACGAATGCTCCACATCAATCAAAATATGATTCAGTACCTCTATAAAAATATACGAAGTAAATTGAAATTGAAAGAAAATCAATATCTCTTTTAAATGAAATGAACCGGCATGCTAATTTCAATTGAATGACACACACACACATTTCTTGCAGAAATAGACGATTTATAGATATTAAAGAACAAAATAAACTATTATAGTGCTTTCTATGTTTATTTTAAAAGATATAAAATTAAGGTTTACTTGTCATATAGAATTTAATTTTAATTTCCGAATATATTATGCGATCTTCGCCTTTAGTTATACTACTTTATTTTTTCTTGATCTTTTAAAGTCTAAATATATGTTACTCTAGAAATCACGTTGTTCTGGAAAACGGTCTTGTTATTTTACGCGAAAAGAAATGGACCTCCAATTCATTTACTTTACTATACGACGCACATTTTTTCTCATTAAACCCACGCGTTCGTGGAGCGACTGAGATTTAAACGTGCACTCCACCGCCGTTCACCATTCGCAATTTGGACCGTCGATACTTATACTTACTCGCGAGAGATGGTATTAAACAAATGCAGTACTCTGACACTTCGATGGAACGAGATTAGCGTGTCATCGGATCGTACCATCTTTATCACGGGACTCGACAGCGCGCTATCGTGCAATCATTGTCGTCGTGCTGATTATGCAGCACGATACATCAATGCACATCGGTGCACGGTGTACTGTGAAGCACGGATGCACCACAAGCGAACGACCTCGACATGCATATTCGTCGCGCGGCACGATTTCGCGGAACCGTCGGAAACGCGCGGACGTACACTTCGCGTAGATGGAGGAGATCACACTCCCGACATTGCTCCCGATTGTCCGGAAATTTCGCGGCGTCGGCGTCGCGACGACGCTCCGACAGCTGTCCGAAGCACCTGGAGGAGCGTCTTCATACGACGAATGCGCCGAGTCAGCTGAACGATAACGGATAGGGTAGCTTGCGCGCGCGCAAAACCCCGCAACGCAACGACGGCGAGGGGGTCGCCACGAGGGGCGGCTGCCTCCTCGTGGAATCCTGCAGTAGGCACTACTGTCGTTTTTCCACGAGTCTTCGTTTCCAACCCCGTGGCGGCCGTAGCGATTCTACGTGCTGCCACTCCCGTCACAACGCATGCGCTCGACACACAGCTTCCCTCTTTGCATCGTTTCACCCCCGTATATTTGATCGTTTCAGAAAGAATATGCTTGAGAGTTGTCTCTGTACAATTTAGATTTTCGATATATTCTAAAAACTTAACGAGAAAATTTGACTTTTTGTTCTAAATGCATGATTGTGAGATTATAAAACAATGAGGCGACTATGAGGTGAACTTTTAGCATTGCAGAATTACTGTTTAAAATACTTTTTTTTTTCATGCTCGTAGGATTATTTCGCATCTCACTCGTACTTATACATGAAAATTACATATGTCTTTGGATTAACGTGTGATGTTAAATATCAAAATAGATTTTAAATCCGATTAAGTCGAATCGTGCTTCAAGCATGCGTAAGAGTTTGTAAAATATTCATGTCTACTACTATCTTTATCTACTAATATTTATATTGGAAAAAATATATTTCTTGTAAATAATTTATTTTTTTTTCTTTCTAGCGTTATCGATAATCGATAATTCATAACGTCAAATGGTATACATCCATAATATAGACTTTATTTTAAACAATAATTTTGTCAAGTTCGACAGTTTAAATGCTTGATACGCTGAACTTCTTCAAACTCGAAGAGTTTTACTTTAAGTAAAAAATTAATTTTTGATATCTTAACGTAGTAAATATCGGCATACGATATGGTGGACTACGGGTTATTAAATTTTTATTACGCTGAATAGTTCATTCGTGAGAAGATTAATGGTTACAGACTTCGATTAAGTGGAGCAGCGTGACGCGACTTTATCTAATGTGTAATCCCGTACGAGGAAGGATTATTGTATCAAGCGAACGTGAAGATTAAACCTTGAAGATTTCATATTATTGTAGAAACTTCATTATACATATCTTCGCTTATATAAATGCAAAATCATGCATCTTTGTTGGAGGGATTATTTCTCAAAATGTAACGTCACGTGTGGCAAATAAGAGCGTGAAATAAATTGGGGATCATAATCCCCAACTTCTGTAAAGCTAGTTACTATTATAAAATTAACGAAAAATATTAAGTACACAATTAACTAAAAAAAGAATTTGTACACCATATAGAATTTGTAACATATATTTTATGCTTCCTGTATTTAGAATTTAGAATTCTTACAAGAATAGGTTATGTTGAGAACGAGACAATTTATCGGTGCATTTGCAAATTTAGAATTGATATCGTCATTGATTTCACCGCTCTGTGGGTCACTCGAAATAGTTAACACCGTTACGAGAAATCGAAGCTCTAACGGATATGTATATTTACTGAATTGCTTAATTATAGCTAGAAATTTTAACGCATTTGTCTAACGTAGTTGTCTAAATTAAAAATTCATAAACGACTGAAGATATTTAAATGCATGTTTTGAAATCAATATTAAATCTCTTATTAATAAATTTCTTCACGTCATAAACGTGATGTCCATATTTATTGATTAGAGTAAATAATATTTTATATATTAGTTATTTAGCATGATGTTTTCATTTCATAACTGATACATCGAATATGATGTACAAATTCTAAATCGACAATATGTCACTATCGACGATACGATGTATTCGCTGATTCAATGTAATTTGATCAAGTTCAACTCGTGTGGCACGTCAAACTCCTGTTTATTAGTAAGACGTAATTTTCCGCTTATAACTCAATGAGCTTATCCTATAGCTTCACACTTGAGATTGAAATTCTTCATTGTAATAGAATAACAGAATGATATGATAGAATGCAAGAAATTGTCTCGTGTATTTCATATGCATACAATATGTATCTAAATCTGATGAAACGAAAAGGCCGAATGTTTTATTCCAAATTCTTTGTTAATTTAGAAAAAATAGCATAGCCATTCTTGTAAAGTAAAAGATAAAAAGAATTATAATTAAAGAAATATTATTTTTAATTGCCATTTTATTGAAAGTAAAATTTTCTTTTAAAAAATAAAATATGCAAAAATTTATATTCTTTTATAGAAATATATATATTATATTCTTTTTAGATTTGTATTACAGTATCAAGTTAATCTATTTTAATTTTTTTACATGTTTAACATACATTTACAGTTTTTTTTACGTCACTCATAAACAGCATAAAATTTCTTGGCTAAATATCCATGACCGATTGCCTACAATCGCAAGTAATCTACCGTTATAAGCGTTGTATTATGGAAACGCGATTCAGGCAATTCATAATAATCGTTTCGATCATCAGGGAGTTTCCGCATCGCATAGTTCATTACATGTTCATTCTGTACGAGGACGGTCGTTGAGCTTTTAGCATTGCTGGCTTAATGGCACGGAAAGTTCACAGGTAATGCTTGTACGTTGGCCCGAAATATCGAATCCGTCTTATCCAGCGTAAAAATGATAGGTCGTTCAAAAATATGTGAGATCAATAAATCATAACGGCAGAAACAGAGAAATTTAAGGAAAAACTGTAGTAATATCTGTTGAAAATTATTTGTACATTCAAGTACGCAAATTCGTGAACTGTAAAGTATGATTGTGTACGATCTGTATTCCTCTTCTTCTCAAGAATGAAATTATATAGAAAACAAAGAAAAAATGTGTCTCTTTATGAGCGATCTGTAAGAAATTTGTCGTTGACAAATTCAATTCAAATCTAAAAATATCGTCATATATTTCTATACAGAATACTTTGCGATACTCGCCAAACTGGATCTTCATCGCTAAATACATGTACTTGTTGAAAACGACGGATGTACGCTTAGTTTCTCGCAAGAGCAAAGTCCGACAACAAAAAAAAATTGCTCCTTCGTGGCTAAAGTACGTCGTTTCCCGCATACATTCCCATTCTACGGAATTCCCTCGAATTCCTCGTGCCGGCTAAACGCCGGTAATTCGCGGGGACGAATGAGGAAAGTTGCGCGTACATCCGGCCGGC
>VBVR01006047.1:0-10916 GCA_011638315.1 Tetramorium parvispinum
GAACATATAAATTATTATTTCTAAAAGTTGCTAAATCCATTTCACTTTTTTTTTACAAGAAAAAGAAAAATTAGAAAACAATTTAACTTAGGTATTGATGAGAATATTAAAGTGTTAATTGATATCTCATTAGTTTCTTAATTTTAACACTCTTGTACATTTTCAATGTGTGCAATTGCATTTTAACTAATTTTTTCTTTCGTGTAAAAAAGGTCGACTTTAATTGCTTTTGAAAATGTAGTGTAATAAACTATGTGCAATATAAACAAATTCGATGAATATTCTAAGAACGTTATTATGAATATACGATATCTGATTATAATGTTCTACGTATATTCATAATATTCGATTCGAATATTCCGAAATTAAGAACACACACATTCGCACTTTATAAAAGTATTCATCGACTTTATATTTATTGCATATATCTAGTTTATTGCGCATTGCAAAAATAGTTAAATTCATTTTTCTTTTTACAAGAAAACACAATTAATTAAACTGCAATACATATTGAAAATGTACAAAATTGTTGAAATTAAAAGACTGATGAGCTATCAAATAATATTAATACTTTAACATTCTCATCAATAAGTTATATTGTTTTCTAATTAATTTTTGTTTATCTTGTAAAATGAAAGATGAAATAGTTTTAGTCACTTTTCGAAATCATAATGGGATCACCGTTATTTCCAGTCGGATATTGTTATGCAAGATCTAGAGGAGCAGTTACAACTTTTATTTATTTATTATTCCGAAGGTTACTTTGTACATGTACATTTCACTTGTCGTCCGTCTGTCAATTGTACAGAAACTACATTTGTGACTAGAAGATTTTTATATATTGCCGGACATAACGTGAAGTTCAAAACGTTTATTATTTTTTATCAATTTTGACAGCTTCAACCTCATTATATTTTATTCAATCGACCGAAGAAGACTCCGAATCGACTCCGTGAGTTGAAAACATTTCATTTTGTATTAAAATTAAACAATTATTTTTTCTTCTCGTCTTTCTTCATTTTTTGCTTTCTGCTGCTTCTTTTTATTTTAGCTACTTACTTTTTTGCAATATTTTATTTCTTTTTAATTTAATTATTTGTTTATTATTTAATATAGTAAGTAGTATGCGATGAGTCTAAGAAGAGATCCAAGCAAAAATTCTCTAAAGCTTAGCTCAACGATGATCGTTATAAATCTTAGATACGTCAAGAATCATCGGATGATACCATTTTTTATTGCAATGTGTGCAAAAAGAATTACTCATGCTCATCGCATGTTTCCAGGCATGCGAATTCCAGGCATGCGAATTCTAAGTGTCACCAAAGCAATATTAGAGAAACTGTTGTATGTAGTGAGAATAATAACGTTTATGTACAAGAAAAAAAAGCTTGAAAGAGAAATTTTAGACAACAATGGCTGGACATTAAAGATTTTAAATTCTGGTTCGCGAAAAAACCAAATGATGAGAACTCATTTTATTGTTTAATATGTGATAGACTATTTGCTGCGATTAATCTATCACATACCTATATATCGACACGCAGAATCCACAATGCACAACGAGAATTCTGAGAAAAGTGACGTACAAAATGGAACGATGATTTGAATACGCAACATGCTGATGAATTTTCAACGTTCAATGAACGAAAAAAATCAGCGGAAATAAGATATGTCGCACTGATTAATGAATATAATATTCCTTTTTATTTAGCGTCAGTCATTCTCTGTTTCTTCCAAGACATAGGAAGAGATCCTAAAGACTTGAAAAGTATGAATATTGGTCAAACGAAATGTCAAAACATTATTTCAAATGTTTTATGTCCGGTCGAGACAGAATGTGTTGCTGACAGTATTCGAAATTTGAGATTTTCTATCTTTATTGATAAAACGATGAATCGGATTTAACCAATGAAAAATGGGTGAAGTTTTCGATTTATCGATCCCGAAACTTTAGATATTCGATCGGAATTGGTAAAATTAATTAATATGGATGCAATAGATAGTAGTGTCGAAAAAATATTCAAAGCTTTTGAATTTGAATGAAATGATGAAATTTCAGATTCCGTTTTCAAATATCATTGCTCATGCGACCATGCGAATGTCATGATAGGAAGACATTCATCTTTTAAAAAAAAACTCGAATCAAAATGCCCAAATTTATTAACATTTGCATGTCCTTGCCATTCTGCCGCGCTAGCTGCGCACGCTGCATGCAGTAAAATATCTAATTTTTCGAGAAATTTTTAAGAAACAATGCTTTAAAAAATATTGCAACTTTTATTAATAACAGTCCAAAACATTTAGCTAATTTTAAGGAATTTCGTGAATTCCAAGAGACAAATCGCAAAATTTTAAAGTTATGCGATACTCTGTGACTATCGCGTTATTCGTGTATTGATAGACTTCTCGAAGCATGGGATTCAATAAAACATTTTCTTACCGAAATGGTTGTGACCGAAAAAACAAAGTCTGGGGAACATTTATTGTCCCTAATGGAAAACGTGGATTTAAAAGCGCATTATTTATTTCTAAAATACATCTTAAATTTCTTTAACTCTTTTAATGCCCTCTTCCAAGCACATGAAACAAGAGTTCATTTATTGTACTATGAATCAATCAAAGTTCTGGCACAAATTTCTCTAAACTTTATGAAGCAAGAACTATTAGACAATTTGCTGAAAAATGTATCATTTTATGACACATTTTATAACAAAAATCATATATAACAATATATAACATAAATCTCTTGATTATATAACTTTGGGATCGGAATGTGAGGAATAACTGTCTAAGTTAATAAAAGAAGGACATACATATGTTGTAACAATTACTAGACAAAATTGTTTGGAATTTTACATTACTGCTGCTGAGGAAATTTTAAATAGATTGCCCGTCCATAACATACAATATTTTTATATAAATTGAAAGTTTATCACATACAGCTTTATTTGACAATGACAGAGAAGCATCTTTTAATGATATTTCTTTTATCGCGAAAACTCTCAATGGCTTTGATGAAGATGGTTTAAAGACAGAACGGCAGAATTTATATTCCGATATTACTATTGAAGAAAAACAAGTTCTTACAAAAAATAATTTTGATAATATGTGGAAAAGAATTTTGAAACGTGAATCCATTAATAATCCTAAATATTCCAATTTAAAATCACTTTTAAATGCAGTCAGATCATTTCCAAATTATAATGCGGATCCTGAAAAAACATTTTCTGTCCTTTGTAGCTTAAAACCAGTTCGGGAAATAATACGTATATATATTGGCCAAGAGCGGATTTTCGCTATTTATTTTCGCTGTCTCTCTTCTTTCTCAGATCGCGCTAAACATTCTTATGAACGTTTTATGAATATTTTTTATTAGAACATATTTTGAATATTTTTGAATTATAAGAATTATAAGAAGGATATTCTTATACTCTTATACGAAGGATATATTATGTTCATAGTACATTCAAATATATTATGAACATAATATATATAAGAATATAATCGTATAAAAAATATTCATAAAGAATTTTTAATACGATTTGGGTATATATATATAATAGATATATAGGATAAATAGAGAGAATGTATTATAATTAGGAGATATATTCATAATTTTATTTATGTTTCATTCATAATTTTTACGTTTTTACGCAATATCTAATAGACGAGTCAAACCTTGAGCCGTCATGATTCTCGAGATCTCAAGGCGTCAGGTATAGCCGTGTATAGCTATAACTCTCGAGAAAGAGACTGCAGCAGATTGTCTGCGCTCTTCTACGACTCGAAGCTTGCCGAGTGCCGAGCGTGTATCCCAACCATTCGTGCTGGCAGCGGGCAGTGGAGCCAAATTGGCATTCCTGCTTGAGACAGATAGCTAGTCTATATAAATATTAATAATGTCAATAACATCTTTTAACTGCAGCATTTATTTACTTCAATGGTGTCACATTTTCGGTTTACTTATAAAGTGCTTAAGATTACAAAATTTATAATTCACTGAATTAAACGTGTCAATAACCATTTTGTTATTTTAAATAATATAATCTATCAGTGTATTAACGTATGTTTAACTTAAAAACATTAATGCTTGAGCGAAATAAATAACTGCCAACTAAATTTATTTTGTCATTCCAATAACTTCTTTTTCTCAGTGTAGCCTCGGCATTTTGGTATTATAATTTTCATCTTAAAATGATCTCAGGAATCTGCTATTAACGGATGGTACAACAGGTCTGGAACATCCTGTATGTATATACACTGGCGATCAAAATGATCGCATAGGTAATTTCATGCCAAAATTTCGCATGATTTCAAATAAGCGTAACTCCGTCAAAAGTGGTCGTATCCTAAACATCTTTTTTGTTTTGAAGCTTAAAGTCTCTACTTTAAAAAGCATTCAGGACATTTTGACTTTATCTTTCTCCCTTCGAGCCATCTCTTCATAAGTATGGACGTATTTTTTTTCCAAAAAATTGCATAGTTTGTTGCGCTCCACGTGTTGGAATAAATTTTTTTCGCAAATTATTACAACTATCGAAAACTTTGGGCTTTCCCGCGTAAAATAAAAAAAAATTGAATGTCGTACGATTTTTTTTCACGGAGTTATAACGTTTTGAAATTACCCATATATTTTTGTGCAATTACCATCAACACTAGGATTACGATGCGCACCACAAGGAGGTTGCTAGTCGGATTTGGCGCATCGTGTGTGTGTGTGTGTGTGTGTGGGCGCGCGCGCGCGCGCGCACACATGCAACACATTATATCCCCCTAATGTTGACGGTAATTGCACAAAAATGTATGGGTAATTTCAAAACGTTATAACTTCGTGAAAAAAATCGTACGACATTCAATTTTTTTTATTTTACGCGGGAAAGCCCAAAGTTTTCGATTGTTGTAATAATTTGCGAAAAAAATTTATTCCAACACGTGGAGCGCATCAAACTATGCAATTTTTTGGAAAAAAAACACGTCCATACTTATGAAGAGATGGCTCGAAACGAGAAAGATAAAGTCAAAATGTTCTGAATGCTTTTTAAAGTAGAGACTTTAAGCTTCAAAACAAAAAAGATGTTTAGGATACGACCACTTTTGACGGAGTTACGCTTATTTGAAATCATGCGAAATTTTGGCATGAAATTACCTATGCGATCATTTTGATCGCCAGTGTACATAGTTGTTTATTTTTTAATTATAAGAGTATTTATTAAATTAACGATTTATAACTGAAATCAGGAATGTCAGGTGTAGATATTTGCTAATACAGATACAGATATTCAGTTTTATTAAATATGAATTAATTACGAGAAATACAAGTATGCTTGTGCATTGCGATTTCATAGAAAACATTAGGTATGTAGCTTTGTAGCTTCAATAAAAACACGTTGGATGCCGCACCGGATTTGGTTCTTAATGTTACACGATTCTAAATCTAAAGTGTAAACTGTATATGCTATAATACGCGATGAACAAATATAAGTTTTAACAAATGTATATTGTCTATCTAAATGCTTGTGTGTATGCAGGCGCACGCATATCTCTAAACATAATCGATTGTATGTTGCATGTTAAAACGTGAGATTATTACAATATATTCAAATCACATAGAAGCACTCAAAGAATGTATTTGTCTAAATCCATATGTTATACCTTTGTTATTGAGTCTTAATACTAATTACGGCATTCAACATATAAACGAATCGAATTGTCTTGTATGTTGCATATAGCTGTGTGTTTTGATATTGACCTGGTAATCCTGGTCTTATCTCACTATTTTTTCAAGTCAGCTATTAAACTGAATTTCATAAATCATTGCCAATTGAGTGTATCTATAAATACTTATATCTATATTTTTCTTCTATCTTTCTTTTAAATTAACAAAACGAATTTTTTGCTTTTTTGTTAAATGTTGATAATAGCAATGGCAGTGAATACTAGATCTCATTTTAGAATTTTGAGATCTCTATCTCTTTCTCTCTCTTTTTCTTACTTTCTCATTCTTTCATTCATTCACTCATTTGCTCAGTCAGTCACTCATTCACTCACTTATTAATTTATTCTCTTACATTTTTTATTTATATTCACTCGTTCATTCTTTTATTGATTTATTCTCTCACTTATTCACTTATACATTTACACACTTATTCACTTGCTCACTTATCCCCTCATTCATTCACTCACTTGCGCACTTATGTACTCACTCATTCATACACGCACTCATTCGCTTACTCTTTCATTCTTTCATTAATTCTCTCTCTCTTTCTTTCTCTCTCTGTCACTTATATATTTATGTTTTTTCTTAATATTTTTTGGAATATTTGAATTTCCATTATCTTGCTTCCTTTTAATTACTTGTCATTATTTTGTTTTCTATGTTCTTTTTACCGCATACTTCATAGCTTCTTATACCAAAACAGATAATGTTCTCCTTCGCTAATCTGCAAGTTGTCAACACCTGCAAGTATAAAGAAATGATTAAAATGATTGATATATTGATATATTTACTGTTGTAATTCATCTAATTAAATCTTTTTGTATATAAATTTTTTATAAGAAAATATTTTATTGCATGTAAATATAATATGCAAACATAGTATATTTACATGCAATAAATATCACATAATATATGTACATACAATATACATATACAGGGTAGGCCAATTTAATCAGTACGGGCAAATATCTCGTGAACTAAGTAAAATATCAGAAAATGTTTCAGACAAAAGTTGTATGATTTCGAAGGAGATATAAAATGGTGCCACTGATTTGACTTTGAATAATTGTTTGAAGATTACATAAAAGTTACCCTTAATTTTTTTAATGGAACTCCCTATATTAAATTGTATATTCTTGTAGCTTTCCTCGAGAGCTTTCCAAAACACTATAATAAAATATTTTTTATTACGTACTCGTTTTTCAAGTTACGAGGCTTAAAAGTCACAATATGTGCCGGCATTAGCATTACACAAGATTCATCCGGCCAATGGAGGTAAGATCTGAGGTTGATCCGGCCGAAATATCAAAAAAATGTTTTAGACAAGAATTGTTGATTTCAGAGGGGGTACATTTGATAGTAACTTTGACGTTTTCATGAATGAACCTTGTTGAACTTTTAACTCCGGGAGCCGATAGAGCTTAGGATTTTACATTCAGAAGACATGGTCATATGTAAAGGTCACATTTACGCTTAAGTCGTATCAAGGGCACAAAGTTTTTTTTCATGTTAAAATGAACGTTAAATTAAACTAAAATCTTATCAATAGCTTTCTTATCATTTGCTTTTCAAAACAAATGCCCATCGGTGGTTATGTCCTTAATTATTTGACACTTTGACTGGCTTGTATGTCCTTGGATCTTGCCGCAATTAAATAAATTATGTACACATCTCGCTTTTAATACAATACATAAGTATCATAAGCTTCTGTGCATTGTGATCGTATCTCTCTCTTATCATTCCAGGATATTGCAATTACGGAAAAAATAATACCAGACTATTCATCCTTGGAAATCATTGATATTATTCTCATTCTTGGAGAATGTCATTTAAATTATCACGAAGCTTCGAGTTTATCGAGATCGGTATCCCGAAAGGGAAGAGAAGAACACCCCAGTCCTGCTGTGATCCGAAGCCTCAAAAAAAGAGGGCGTCGAGGTCATCTCAGATGTGCAAGAGACATCATTTGTATGTGATGAAAACAATGCTCGTGTGGTCACAATAATGGCAGTATTTCATCCTTATACAAGCTAGCGAATTTTGGCAAGGGAACTCGGTATTCCAAGATCAACAATTAAGAGAATTATGAAAAAAGTTTAAATACCATCCTTACCACATAACATTGACACAAGGTCTGAGTCAAAGTGATATGCAACTGCGTATCCAATTTTATCAATGGGCACAAGAAATGGTCAGAGCTGAACCAAATTTTTTTAATTTTGTCATGTTCTTTGATGAGTCAACATTTAAAAATAATGGTCAACTGAATAGAAATAATTGTCTCTGTTGGTCACATGTTAATCTTCATTGGCATAAACCAGTAGATAATCAGCATCGTTGGAGTGTTAATGTTTAGTGTGGGATTGTGAATGGATATTTGGTCAGCCCTTATTTCTTTGACACAAATGTCAATGGAGAAAACTTTTTGCAATTTCTTAGAGCTGATTTACCACAATTATTTGAAAACGTTGACAAACGTCCAAACACGCCAGAGATTATGGCTGCAACTCGATAGGGCGCCACCTCACTACGCAACTTATGTGAGAGATTATCTAAACGAGGCGTACAATGGTAAATGGATTGGACGAGGTGGACTCATCGTGTGGCCTCCACGATCTTTTGGTCTGACATCGCCTGACTTCTTCTTAAGGGAATACCTCAAAAATGCATGAGCAAGCATCTACAACGAGAGAAAATATGATAGAAAGGATTTGAGAAGCTTGCACAAGGATATCGCGCGATGTGTTACTCAAGACAGTAAGACATTTCCGAGATAGGTTGGCATTATGTATCCAGGCCAATGGAGACAACTTCGAACACTTGATTCGATAAATCTTCAGTGGCTAAACATTTCTTGATTTTGCCTTCATTGGCTGAACATTTATTGATCTTGCCTTCATTGGCCGGACATTTCTTGATATTGTCTTCATTGGCCGGATATTTCTTGATCTTGTCTTTATCAGCTGGAACAACTTCGGGTTTCGCCTTCATTGGCAAGATCAACTTCGGATCTTGCCTTCATCGGCCGAATCAATCTTGGATAATGCTAATGTCGGCACATACTGTGACTTTCAAGCCTCGTAACTTGAGAAGTACGTAATAAAAAAATATTTAATTATAATGTTTTGGAAAGCTACAAGAATGTGCAATTTTATATAAGGCATTCCATTTAAGAAATTAAAGATAACTTTTATGTAAACTTCAAACAATTATTCAAGGTCAGATCAGGCGCAATAATCAGCACCATCTTATGTCCCCCTTGAAACCATACAACTTTTGTCTGAAACATTTTTTGATATTTTACTTAGTATATGAGATATTTGGCCGTACTGATTAAAATGGCCAAACCTGTATACAATTGTTTTTCAGTTAATGAGTGAATAATCTAATGCATAAAGATTTTTAATAGTTTTCTTCGTACCTTTTTAATTTATATATATTTCATTTATATTATAGTTCATTATATTATATTTTTATCTTCGTTATATTTTTTTTAATATCTTGATATTTTGTTGTTAGTTATTATATAATTTTTATTTTATAATATAAATATTTAAAAGTTATAATCACATTAAAAAATTTAGAGCAAAAGAATAATTAAAGTTTATACCTCCAGGTGCAACCAATTGGTTCCCTGGCGGCGAGGACGGTTCCGGAGGTGAGGATAGTCTGTAAAGTAACCAATAATGATAGGACATCGGTTCTTCTTTGTAACCTGCAAGTGTGTGGACGTAGTGACCGTTAGGCCATTCGGATGCAGTAAATTGAAAATGAGGAGACATGCTTGCTGCCAACAACATCACACTATAGAAAGTTTCGTTTTTGGGGACGGCCACTGTCAAATTGTATGTTTCATTTACATTGCTGCCAACCCACAGGGTATATGACACGTTTACGAGCATCGGCGCTATGGTGCCTGTGATAAGTGTGGTATCCATATTGCTCGTATTATTTCCCAATATTTCTGATGGCAGAGAGGTCTCACTATGATTGTCGGGTGTCCCAATATCTGCAACTTATAAATTTAAAAGAATAATTATTTTGTTCACTCTATCTATTCCACAAAAATTATATTGATATATTACACAAATCAACTAATGACAGAATGACACTGCTTAAAAAAATAACTTCTTTTCGAGCACAAAAACATGACAATAATTATTTTCTATAGTTTTTTGAATGCTACATACAATTCCATTTATCAAATTGCTTTATCATGTCAGAATTTTGAGAGATTTGTAGTTAAAGTTGCAAAGAAATTATTTTATTTTGACATATTACAATATAGATATGACATCTTGGAAAAGTCTTATTGTAATAAAAATTGAATATATTGTTAGGACTTTCAGTTCTTAAAATTAATTTGTTGTATCAATTATGGTTAAAAAGATATTAACACAAAATCTGTTACATTAAAGTTGCGATTTACATAGATCATTAAGAATCTATGAAATATTTTTTAACTTTGTTACTCAAACTTAATGTTTTTTTTTCAGGTCTTTGAATATTGATCTTGGGGGGAAATGGGTTAAATGGCTGATAATAGATCTTGGGGGTTGTACATTTTACCAAAGGATGTATAACAATAAGACTCTGAGAAACGCCTGGTATGCATACAGAACTCGGGTACGAAGAGCTCTATCAACAAGCCCTAGCTTTCACTTCCCTGTGAGTAATGCTAACGGAACAAGATAGACAGCGAGTTCCTGGCGCTGTAACATCGGGACACTCGACTAAGGAATGATAACCCCTACAGAAGTGTCCCTGGCAGGTTGGAGGTTCAGCATAGAATAGCACAGCCCCACAAAAAAAAGAAAAGTGGTCTGTGCGGCGGACCAGACCAGTATATCCTTATGTATTTTGATTCTCTGATTCCAAAACCGAAGTCAGAAATGTCAGTTGAGGTCAGGTTTCATTTCTACAACCTAACTCTAACTAACCTCATATCTAGTATCCATCAGCTCAAGTCTGAGCTTTTACGCGTGAATAACGTATACAATCTCTTTTTGTGTGATATCGAGTTTTCCTATACTCGAAAGATCTGTGCAATGGCTGTTTTTTACGTTTTCCTCTGTTAGGTATATCTCACTCATGTGTGATATACCTAACAGCAGCGAAAATTGCAAAATGATAAAGGACTTTTCCACTAGTTTGGTCCACTCTACCTGCACACGAGCGTTGTGTCAATAACACAGCTCCA
>VBVR01006048.1:0-10050 GCA_011638315.1 Tetramorium parvispinum
CTAATTATCTTCCTTTACAAAACGGCAGAATGATAAAGCTTGGTCCGTCAAAATAAAAATTTTTAACACGATTTTGCTGCGTTACATCTGGCGTACAAAAAATCGTAGAGAATTTCTGTTATTCTGCGTCTTATAGCAGGCTCTTTCCCCTTTAATTTGAGTAATTGCTGATTGCTGTGCGATTTTTTTCTATCGAGTTATCAAGGTTTGAAGAAAAAATGGTCATTTTTACTTTGATCATTTATTATTCGTAAACTAATCAACATACAGTACTCCACGAAAAAGCATTAAAAACCTGAAAGTCAATTCTTTCAAACGCTGTTATTATTTTCTTCTTAGCCTTACTTTTTCTAACAAAAAATTAAGTTCAAATATCATGTAAAAAAATCACATATTTTACGTTTCTTCTTTAATTCAATATATTGTCATGAAAAAAAATCCAATCAAATCACTAAAGCAAAGTTTTGTAGTTCGAATATACCATAATGAAAAGCAATAATGTTTATCAGCTAAAATATTTTTATTCCATGTGTCCACCGTTCTTGAAATTATCTAAATTGCTAAGAACTAAAGAACTATCGATATTGGATTAAAGTTAAAATTTTAAGTTTGAAAAATGCATGTTTAATTTATTGAAACGTTCTTTATTCATTTACTATGGTAAAGCAGATCGATTTTCTTTGTTTTCAACAATTTAGATCAACAGATTAGATCAGCGATCAAAGTCAAAATGACCCTTTCGTTCAAACCTCAATAACTCGATCGAAGAAAATCGCACCGCGATCAGCACTCAAATTAAAAGGGAAAGATCCTTCTATAAGCTGCAAGTAACAGAAATTCTCTACGATTTTTTGCACGCCAGATATAACGCAGCAAAATCGGGTTAAAAATTTTTATTTTAACGGCTCCAGCTTCATCATTCTGCCGTTTTGTAAAGGAAAGAGATAATTAAAATCTGCAAAAAGAATTTGAAAGAAGAAGTTTCAAGTTTCAAAATGCTTTTTGTATTTTGTCTCTGTGATGATTCTTCGCCGAGTTATAGCAGTTTGAAAATAGCCCAAATTCTTAGCATGCAAAAAATGTTCCCTATATTTTTTTTAGTAGTGTATAATATGTAAAAGAGCAAATGTTAATTTTAATTCGACAGTTTTCAAATAACTTTTTTTAATTTGATATATCTGGTTTACTTATTTATTATCCAAACGAAAGAGTTTTTGTTATATTATATATCAAATAGTTTAAATGAGTGAACAGAAGCTTTAATGCCCATAATTTTAAATATAAGAATTTTAGAATTCAATAAATATTTAAATTTGTTTAGCCTCTTATTTACTATTCACTGCAGTCAACTTGAATTGTTAATGTCAGTAAGAAAATATGTCATAAAAATTTTTGCAATGTATATTACAATGTTTAGTCAGTAAAATAGTATTTTCCCCTTTCCAAATAATAGAAAAAATAGAATTTCCAAAATTTTCCCTTTTGTTTGAAGAATCAATAAATAACTCATATATTTCGAATTAAAAACTGAAAGCTACTTGATAGCCTTTGAATTGAAATACATATTTGCTTTCACACACATATTAAATTAGAATAAAATGAGAGTCTTCGACTATATTCTAACATTATGACAGTTATTTTAAAATCAAATATAAATACAAAATCAAAATATACTTACAATAAAATGAAAAGTGTTTCTTATGACACTATATGTTGCAATAATGATGTAGCTTTTTGATATTTTTTTAGTTCTTTATTCTTGTAGTTGACAATATTATCAAGTATATGTATTATCATAAACTTGGCAATTGAATGAAATTTAATATTCATAGTTTTAAAAGTATAGATTTTATAATTTATAAATAAAATAGTGACTAAAAATGGAATCTACAAGAATCTTAAATTAATAAAATAAATATGTATATTTTTTTTAAATTAAATACATGTATGATATCCATACATATATGCTTAATAAAATCAATATATTTGATACCTCTATAATTCTTGAATCATTCAAGAAAGGATAAAAGAAATCATAAGGCAAAGTAATATCTAAGTTAGGCCCACCAGCAAAATAGTATTTGGATGGCTTTGAAACATCATGAAAATTGACATAAGAAGTAACATTAACATGGAGGATATCTGTACAATTCTTTAATGCACACTTTGACCAACTAATATCCTCTTCCTTGCTGAATGCAATTCCAACGCCTAATATTTTATAATTTGTCAAAATTTTGGGCTTTGTCAACATAGAATAAAGGATATTCAAATGCATAGATGTAACTAATCCTGAACATAAGATTCGTTTTCCAATTGTGTGCGCAGTCACAATATTACGTGGTATCCTATCAAACATGACATGCAACCAATCAACAGCATTTTTGCTGGAAAAATTACCTAATTTTGAAATATAAGTACTATAATGTTGACTTATATTTAAGAAGTAATCCTTTATCAAAAAACGCATGGTTAGATTTTGTAACTCTGCACAAGATAATGCACTGAAATTCTTGATAAATAATTTAACAGAACATGTTAATCTAATGTCTTCACCGAATACAATAATATGTTTATTAATTCGGTTACATTCTCCATTTTTCCCAGCCAAAGGTAATGTAAGAAATGCATTAGTTCTGTTGAAAAAAATATCATCGCTTTTATTATCATGAGAAACACCAATAATGATTGGCTTACCCATCATGTAGCCAGGATTTCCACTACGAATAAAAACTTTTGTGTTATTTAAATCTATCCAATTGTATTCAATCTCGAAATATTGATAAAACGCATGAGAAGCATTTCCTATATTAAAATATGCATCAATTGTATTGATACCAGCAGAACCATTATGTCTAATCACATATTTCAAACTCTTTACAATGTTGATACAAGTAAAGTTCATGCAAAATCCTGATATGCTGGTTTTGTTACATACAGAAAATGACTTCAAACAGTAATGAGCTCTTACTGGCAAACAAATGTTGCTTTGACAAATCTAAAAAATAATTCTCAGAATTAAGATAAATAATAGATATGAACAAGTGAAAGAATACTTACATGAAAAAACTAAAAAAAATAATAAAATAAAATATGGAAGAAAAAATTGAATATGATAAATTCAATTATATAAGATGTTTGATAATAAATGTAACTTCCCCAGTAGATAGATAGAGAAAGAGAGCTAAACTGAATGCAAAATTTTCTACCGTTTTACAATTATAACAATAAATAATAAATTATTAATTAATAAAGATCTGCAAATTAGTTAGGAAATGGCACAGTAATCTACAATATCATTCGAAGAACTGAACTTTGTTTATTAGAACGAGAAAAGAACATTGAACAATTTTCATATTAAATTGGGACGATACGCCTCTTCTCCTTGTCACGAACCGATCAGCCGCCCACGCACGGTGCTTCGGCGCCAAACAATCGCAATCACGTGTCCCCACCTACTCCGGCGCGTGGCTTCCCCCACCACGCCAGTACCTATCGACGAGTATAAAAAGGGGCCGCCGCAATGACTCAAGATCCAGTTCGAGCGGTCGGGTCAGTCGGGTGCTACTTACCGTTTCCTCTGCGCAGCGCAACGGGTGCTACGGTGTGCAATTTTTCTCCTCCGGGTGCTACCGATCCGTTCGCACAGCGTAACGGGAGTTACTGTTTCGCATCCGGGTACAACCGAAGTGCAACTAGTCTCCTCGGGAGATACCGAGGAGTACCAGTACCTGTCCCGCAGCGGGACTCTCGCTTCGCCTACCGGGTGCCGCCGAGCCATCACGCCGAACCGCCCGCCTTGTGCTCAGACACGACTCGCTCTGCGCTATCGTCGCGAATCATGCCTCGCGCCGCGTCCGAGAAGCCGTCCAGCCGAAATAACCTCGGCGTCTAGTTGTAAGTAGCGCCGCCTCTTATAAGTCGCGCTCCGTTTAATTATAAGTTGCGCCGTTATAAGACGCGCCTCGTCCAGTTATAAGTCGCGTCGTTACTGTAAACCGCGCTCCGTCTACTTATAAGTCCGTAGCCTATAAGTCACATACCATTTTGTACATATCTAATAGCCAACTTTTCTTTATGTTATTAAATATTTAAATAAACATTTATTTTGGGGAATACAGAGCAGTGTCTAAACCCTTTCTCACCCTGACCCCGGCGAACTACTCCCAAACAACGCGTGCGAAAGGCGTACCGTCACAAAATAATAAAAGTGGATTAGACCTATTATATATATGTACTTTTAAAAAAATGCGCCATGCTGTTTATCGCTGATGTGAAAATTATATTATAATATTTTTCTTACTAATGAAATTATTTCAATTTGAGAACAACAGAGAATAATTATAGTTCAATGGAGGCACAGCATCATACGTTTATGTATAGTTGTTATTAGAGTCCTAGATATCAGAGAGGCGCCAACTTGTTTCTACCTCCTGATTGGTCGGTTGTTTGTCATGGCCAATCAGGAGGTGTTACATACATACACTGCTAAAACTAAGTGTACTGCACATGGAGGTAGGAATATCAGGAGGGAGCATAAGCTACTTTTCTAGACGAGGGGGGTGAAGCCGGAGACGTGGGACGAAAATTGCAAAACCAAGATGGCGACCATATTGGTAGGAGAAAGATAACCTCTGAATTTTAGAGGTTATCTTTCTCCTACCAATATGGTCGCCATCTTGGTTTTGCAATTTTCGTCCCACGTCTCCGGCTTCATACCCCACAGCTTACACTCCCTCCTGTTATTCTTACCTCCATGGTACTGCACTACACATATCAAGGGCCGGTTTTTCCAACTTCTTGGTAAGCTACCTAATGGTTAAATTATACGTCTGTCTTTGTTTTAGCTTCAAATTAGATAAGTTCTGACGTATGATTTAACTTTAGTTAGCTTAGCAAGAATTTGGAAAAACTGGTCCTTAGTGTAGTACACGACAGCCTAATGGCTGATTTATAGAGGCCGTAAACTATTAATTTATGCTGAAACCTTAAAATTTCGACCAATGCGTAGGTACGCACAACGGAATCGAATGACGTTATTGGTCGAAACTTTACAGTTACGGCCCAAGTTAACAGTTTATGGTCTCTATAAATCAGCCTTAAGATGACGGTGACAAGGTGGGGGTAGAATTTTCAGTTTTTCGGTATGAAGCCTTGAATCTGGAAAATTCCAACCACTTTCACTCAATTTCTCGTCCAAAATTACGTAAGAATATGCCTTTTCGAATCGAATTAATGTGGTGCGTCAGCTCCAGTAAGTTAAAATGGTGCAATTTTTATTTTCTTTTTACGTGGTTTATGCCGAACGGGTATTTGACGATTCCTGAACAATTTCTAACCACTTCTATTCCATTTCTCGTAAAGAATTACGAAAAGAATATACCTTCTTCAACTAATTTTCAATAGTGTGCTTGTCTTGGCACGCTCAAAAAGACATAATTTTGACATACTTTCATGAATTTCGTGTCCAACATGCTAGATTTTCATATCATATTATTGAAGAATTTGAATGCTCTCGTATCTACTAATTATTTTAAAACCCCCTTCTATCTACTTTATATATGAAAAGTTACTCATTTGCAATAATAATGTCGATATGCAGTAGCGTAAAGCAAGAAGATAGGACAGCGATTAATAGGATAACAAAAATCGAATAATTGCAATATTTCATCATTAATCTTAATATATTTTTACTAAAAAAACAAATTATCAGAAATTGTATTTAAACCTTCTCTTACAATATTTTATCTGCGTTAAATATTTAATTTATAACTTTCCTTTTTCTCCTCTTTCTTTTTCATCGTCACCTTTATCTTCACTTTCTCCGTCTAAATCTGGATTGATTTTATGTTAATGCAGAAAATAATGGATATATTTTTTATAAACCATTCTCGTATAACTTTATTATTATTAACGATATACTAAAATTATTATTTTAAATGAGCAATTTTTTATGCATAAAACATGTGAATGGAAGTTTTAATATTAGTGAATGCGGAAACATTCAAATTCTTCAATAATATGATATGAACGTCTGAATAAATTTATATGACGTCCCCACAATCCATTTAAAAACATGTTGAGCATAATGAAAGAATGTAAAAATTACGTCTTTTTGAGCGAGCCGAGACAAGCACACTATTGAGAATTGGTTGAAGAGGATGTATTCTTTTAGTGATTTTTTTTACGAGAAATGGAATGGAAGTGATTAGAAATTGTTCAGGAACTGTCAAATGCTTGTTCAACGTAAGAAACGTGAAAAAAATTTTAATTGTGCTTTTCTAAGCATACCGAAGCTAGCGCATCACATTAATCCGAAAATAACATTTTTACGTAATTTTTGACGAGGAATCGAATGGAAGTGGTTAGAAATTGCTTAGAAACCGTCAAATACCCATTCGGCGTAAAATACGTGAAAAGAAAATAAAAATTGCGCTTTTTAAACTTACCGGAGCTGGCGCACCATATTAATTCGATTCAAAAAGGCATATTTTTGCGTAATTTTTTACAAGGAATTGAATGAAAGTGATTAAAAGTTTCCAAATTCAAGACTTCATATCGAAAAATTGAAAAAATTAGCGAGAAGTTCTTTTTCCGTTTAGAAAAAAACCCAGGAAAAAGCAGTATTAGTTCGAAAGCGGTCGGAAACAATTGATTTCAATAGCATTTCTCTCCAGTGATAAAGTTCCATTAGAAAACATTCATTCTTGATCAAGTTAGAGCGAAAAAAGTGATAAAATCCAAAAAATGATTTTGTTGAAGTTATGTCGCAAAGAAATGGTTATTGGGAGCTAAAACTTGATGAGAAGGCCCGATTTTTCAAACCAAATAAGATAGTATTGGTCCGGTCCGATTTCCGTTCTGGACTAAAATTGATCCCTTATCCAGCTCTATACCCTTTATTTATTAGCAAAGTACAAATTACATGAATGCATATCCGAGCAGCCCAAAAGTCAGTCAATAAGTTACTGGAATCTAAAAATCAATAGCTGCATTCGGCGTTGCAAATCTAAACCATTGAAGGGCTTCTTTACCTCGCAAATCTTTCGGAAATGCACAAATGTATGTCATTTACGTTTGCATTAGCAGTGTAGCAGAATAAGTAAAAGAAACGATTATTTGCACGAGAAAATTTAATTGTATTGATCGAGACAAAAGTGTAATCAGTTAAATGTTTTTCCATTAGGAATAGTTTATTTCTTACATGAATAATTACACAGGTCCACAAAAAAATGTACCGTGGGCTAGGTTGGAGACCCAGTCTTATGTATTTTGGGTTGCTAAATACGAATCTGATGTCAAAATAGGACCATCCAGGGCAAATTTTCAATCTAGAGCGAATAAATGGGTCAAAAATCTCGATATTCCAACTTTATTGATATATTCCAAGACCGCTGGCAAAACCTAGATATAGGTTTCTTGAGTCGAGAAATATTTATCTGACGTCAGAAATACTATATAATATTGGGTATTGTACCCTGTACAATACCCAAATACCCTGAAATACTAATAATCATTACAAAACTCATAAACCTTGATATCTCAATTGACAGACAAGATGGCAACAAACGCCATATCTACGTCCCTTACACCTCTTGCATAACTTCTAGCGATAGAAAATTTCCGCAAATTAGGTTGTCTCATGAATCTGAAAACACATTTTCTCCATTCACACATTGACTACATTCCTGAAAATCTTGGGGACTTGAATGAAGAACTAGGTGAACGATTTCATCAAGACATAAAAGAAATGGAAAGACAGTACCAGGAAGACGGGACATCAATATGATGGCTGACTTTTGTTGGACATTGAAGAGAGAAATGTCGGCGAATAAAACAAGCGCAAGAAGAATCCATTACATAGAGCATTTGAAAACAAAAGAGTGCGAAAGCGCGCACGAACATGAATCAAATTTTTTTCAGATATTCACAAGTGCAACAATAGAGATATAATGTATAGGCAATTATTGTGTCTGATACTACTTAGCCTAAAAGTTAGTCTGTTTGTAGTGTAACTTCTCGGGAATTATTGGGTTCAACCTTAGCTTGTCTGTGATGTAACTTCTCGGGGTTATTGGGTTTATTGGGTACTTTAATTTATTGGGTTTAACCTCTGTCTGTAATGTGAGGTACGCAGAGTTCATCACTAGAAGTGGGACCGGTGCACTTGCACACAGTACAATTGGACACGATGCAAACAGACACGTTGCAAATAGACATGATATTTTGCCCATAGTTCAATTGAACACGGTTCACTTAGACACCGTCCAATTGGACACCGTTCAGTTGCACACCGTTCAGTTACACACCGTTAAGTTGTACACCGTTCAATTTGACACCGTTCAATTGTACACAAAAAGATGCACACCGTTCAATTGGACACCGTTCAGTTGCACACCGTGTTATTGCACACCGTTTAGTTACACATTGTTCAGTTGCACCGAAAGATGCGCACCGTTCAATTGGACACCGTTCAGTTGCACACCGTGTTATTGCACACTGTTCAGTTGCACACCGAAAGATGCGCACCGTTTAGTTGCACACCGAAATATGCACACGTTCAATTGCACACGAAAGGGAGCGCACCGTGGATTTGCACACCGAAAGAAGTACACTGTGCATTTGCGCACAAATGTGAAGCTAGGTCCACGTTTGTACGGTTCCATATGGGTTTGCAATTTTCCACGCGAAGCTACTTCCACCCCATCCGCCCCGTGTGACGGGACGAAACTAGATCCACGTTTGTACGGTTCCACTTGGATTTGGATTTAAAAAAAATAAAAAACCAAAACGTTCTCTGATTGGTTGAAGGTTCTGTACAGACCTTAGTCTGCCTTTAGGGAGTCCGTATGTAAAATCTCAATATTCCTATCTATATGAAAGTTCAAAATAGCGGACCCGAAATTTAAAAGTGGTTCGATCGGGCTGAAACTCGGTATACACCTAGAGCAAGACCCGTCGAATCAACTTTTGCAACTTTCCACGCGAAGCTACGTCCACCCCACTCGCTACTGTGGTGGTCGTGTGCGCTCCCTTTCGTGTGCATCTTTTCCGTATACAAATGCACGGTGTCCTTCTTTCGGTGTGCAACTGAACGGTGTGCAATAACACGTTGTGCAACTGAACGGTGCGCATCTTTTGATGTGCAACTGAACGGTGCATGTCTTTCGGTGTGCTACTGAAAGGTGTGCATCTTTCGATGTGTAACTGAACGGTGTGTAATTGAACGATGTGCAACTTAACGATGTGTAACTGAACGGTGTCCAATTAAACGGTGTCTAATTGAACCGTGTCCAATTGAACCGTGGGCAAAATATCGTGTTTAATTGCAACGTGTCCGTTTGCACCGTGTTCAACTGTGTATTATACGCAAGTGAAGGCCACCCACTAGAAGTTATGCAAGAGGTGTAAAGGACATTAAGGGAGGTGTAGATACGGCATTTGTTGCCGTCTTGTTCGTCAATTGAGATATCAAGGTTTATGAGTTTTGTAATGGCATATTAGTATTCCAGGGTATTTGTACAGTATTTCTTGACGTCAGATTATTGGGAGTTTGCGAATACCCTAATGAAAAATCTCTTGTGAGAACTCATACTCTCTCTTACGAGATTTTAAATAAGAACGTATATGAGATCTCATATGAGGTAACATACCAAAACATCATATGAAGCGCCTAAACATTCATTCGTTATTATGGGGATTATATTTCTCGTCAGATGTGAAGAATTTATGTAGTTTACGGGCTGTTAGATAGGAAGGCTTAGGAGAGCCCGTTTGCTGTAAAAAAAGTTACAACCAAGTGGTTATGACTAACAGCACTAAGCTGCAGAAAAGTCTAAGAACTCGGCTGGAGGTCCCCTTGTTATAGAAATTGTGGATGATTTTTACATGCGAGAAAGATTCGCCGCCTAGCGACGGCGCCTCGCACTACACTTGTCGCCGCCGCTAGGCGGCGAATCTTTCTCGCATGTAAAAATCATCCACAATTTCTATAACAAGGGGACCTCCAGCCGAGTTCTTAGACTTTTCTGCAGCTTAGTGCTGTTAGCC
>VBVR01006049.1:0-10914 GCA_011638315.1 Tetramorium parvispinum
CGTCTTTAAATCACAGCATACAATCAGTCGCAGAAATCTTCTATCGAAATTGCTGATGGACTAATCAGTCATCGTTAATAATTTCATGTATGATATTAACGAACTTTAAAGATTCTCTTTAAAGTTTGTCAATATCACATGAATTATATCCCATGAAAATTAATTTGTGGACTTTGCGATATAACTGTATTAATATTAAAATTGTAAAATCCGTCGCGCTTTGCTGCAAGTTTCGGTGAAACTCATCACGTTACGATTGTCCATTCGGTCGACAACCTACGGACAAACTAACCGGCTGCAACGGGAAGCAATCTCAGACGACAAAGATCTGCCGTTTTCAAGGATAATTAAGGATCTTCCGAGCGTCTGCGACCCTCTGATACGAGACAGAAGTCAATTAATAATCCTTTGTGAAGGAGCCAGTTTGGTCTTCCTTACAGGCGACTGTATAATATCCCGGCGGCGGCGACCCGCCATTCAAGATCGGCATCGGGACAATGGCCGCTTAATCCTGAAATTTTTTCTAATTACCCCGGTACGGAAGCTACCGCAAGCTAATTAAACTTATTCCGAAATTCACCGCAATTTCTTTCGCAAACATTATTCATTGTTAAACGGTTGGCCACCGGATGGATCGAATTAATTCGCGCCAACTTGGATCGGCAGATCGAGAAGGCTTTCTCCGCCTAAGAGGATTTCTACTTACTTTATGATTCAAAGTAGAGAAGGTCGCATTTCTACGACCGGCCTTGCATTGTTAATTATCACACAATAAGAAGGATTAAACAAAAATAAGATTATTGCTGAATAATTCAATTTTATAATTATTAGTTTTTTTTCACCCTATATATATTCTATCCTTATTCTAATAAAATAAATTGGACTTATATTAAAAATATTATATATGGGACACATGCACATCTGTGTATGCATACGTGAAAAATATTTTTCGTATTTATTTGAAATTTTACAAATGACTATGTATACATATAAATAAAAAATTCTTTCACAATGCTATCGGCATATAAAAGCGTTCGTAATGAAAGAATGATTTTAAGAATGTAGTATTTACAGGGAGATTGAGAATACGCGTACCGCTTATGAGCTGCTCTTAAGCGATAAAGTTAAAAAATTATACCGCTCAAATGAAAGAGACGAGCTCGAGCCTTTAAGGACCATTTTATCTGCCGTACGGTAGATTCTGATGGTCGCCGAATAAGCGTTTCGTAATAATTTCAAGGGCGTCGAACCGGGTAATTCCCGAGTGCGCCGAGGCGCCAAACGCGATTATGTAGCGCAGCCGGAACTGGATATTCCGCGATAATAAAAATTGAATGGCCGGCGCCTGGCCGTCGAAGATACGAACGTAATTACGACGAGCACTCAATTCCAAATCGTCGTGCATAAGCGTGCGTGCGTGCGTGCGTGCGAGTGTGCGCACTCGCTCAATCCGCTCACCAGACGACCACCGTATGCACATTGTTGCAACAATTTCACGCCTTAATTAATAAACCCTGCAAAAATATTTTTCCGAAAGGATATTATAACGAGCGAAAATTAAATGTTTTTCTCTGTCCGATATAAACGATTGTTTATATCGATTATGGCAATCTTTTAAGCATTTATTAATTGGATTCTGCTAATCCTTCTGTGAAAGTAACGGCATAATAACAGATTAAAATGGACATGCGTAATGTGCGCATAAAATTTTTGCATATTCAAAAATTATAATGTATGTAAAAATTATAATGTATATTTTATAAATTATAATGTATGTTTTATAAATTTAAAGTTATGTTTTTTCGATTTTGTTGCTTAAACTTGAATTTGATTAGAATAATATTATACGATATAATATGATTAGTTATTTATCTTTAATAAAACAAGTTTTTATTAACGTCGTTTTTTTTAACGTCGTTTTCTTCATCAAACGATGAAATGACGAATTAATATTGATCTGAAAAAAGTAGGTTAAAAATAGACGGCATTGTAATTGTATGGCATTCATTAGTCTACTAATTAAGGTGCCAATAATTTCAAACTGCACTGAGCAAATTGCATTTCAAATTTTTAATCTTGATCGTGAATAATTCTCATGAAATGCATTTGCCGATTATCCTGAGATAATTTATTTAACAGTTTTTGTTCATATATAATTAATATTTTTATAGTAATAGTAGAGTATTTACCTGCGTTCTTTTTCATTTCAATGTGTTATCTTTTATATTAGTCTTTAATTTATTTATAAGAAATTTATATAATACAATTTTTACAACATGTAATAAAAACATATTTTAATATTCGAGGGCAATTGGTATTTAAAATAAAAGAAATAAAATTTTAGAAATATATTGTCTGTTAATTAGAGGCAGTAAAAGAATATGTTAATTTTCCAATTTTTATTGATTATTGAAATCGTATACTTGAGTAAATAATGCAACATAACAATTGTGAGACATTCCATTAGATATTAATAATTTTATTTAACGATTTTAACACATAATCCTGACCACTCAAGATTTTCGTGAATATAGAATAGTTTGAATAATGTTCAATTTCGATGAAAACAGCTACGAGTCCGTTTTATCTTCTCTGATAAGCAATTTCACAATTTACAACGCACTCCGGTCGAGTAAAGCGAAATTGCATTCGTTACGGTGTTGTAGACGTGCGTCACCTCAAAGTTTTCTATGGCGGACCACTTACAACTTCGTTACAACTTCCTCGCGAAGCGCGGACGTAATCTTTTGGATTTATTGGCTCCGTGTCATTTCTGATTGCCAGCACGTATACTTGTTCAGGAAAAAGAATTTCGAAAGATTATCTCTGCTCAAATGGCGCACGACACATAGTCGAATCAGAAAGTTTTAATCGATGATAAACGATTTGTAAAATTTGAGAAATTATGACTAATGAAAGAAAATTATCTGAAACTTTACGATGAACATTTTATCGAGCAATTTTTCTAAAAAAGTAAATAGAACTGTTAAAATGAAACTTTTATGTATGACTTACTTTTATGAAAAAAATTATATATGAAAATATATGTATATTTTTAATATATCTATATTAAGATATTTATATATCTATATTATAAAACATATAACAAAAAACAATAAAGTATTTCTTATTATAAAAGTAATTTGTACAACCTGTATTTATATTTTTCTTTATGAAAACGATTGCAGTATTTTTATTTGAATTGAAATTCGTTTGCTACATAAGAAGTGACATTGTTGCGATATCTTATTATTATTATTATATAACGAGAGATATAAGATAAATTCAAATCAATAAACTTTTATCATTTGTCTAAAATATTGTTATAAATTCAAAAACCTTTTTATTTATTAAATATAAATTGAAAATTACGGGGTATCGCTTCTTTATATTTTCTATTATCACAGAATATCATTGATTTAAAATATATTATTGCTTCAAGTACCTCGACAATCACGTCCGGTTTTCCGTTTCTTGGAAAGAGGAATTTTCCCAAAAGATCACTGTACATCTCCGATTGGTCGATCGTACGATGGTATCTCGAGTCGGTAAACTTTTCTCGATGCTCGAAGGCAACGCGACAGATTAAGGGCGGCCGGTAAACACGCTCGGCAAATATCGAGTCGTGCATCCCGGCCTTAAAAATAACAGACTTTTCTGAAAGCACGACAGACACGTCGGCGCGTCAGCCACTCGAATATGAAAGGGAGACATACCGGGAGGAACGCACTATCCCGTGCTTGGACGCCGTGCAGGTGTTATGATACCGCGCGTTTACGTGTTTGCTTTCTCATGCCAGGAGAAAAATCACGTTCACGATGGCCGCCACGAAACCGACGACTCACCGCGACATCAGTGCAAACATTGCCATTAATTAATTATGTATTAAGCGTCTAATCTAGCCAGCTATCATATTCTTATATTATATTTCCTCGATGTTCCTTATTACTGCAATTAAGAATTTTTTATGGAAGAACTGCGACGTCATTGCAATTAGAAGATAATTTTTAACTGCAAGTAAAATTATCTTCTAACGGTCTCCTAGCTGTTTTCATCAAAATTGAACATTATTTAAACTATTTTATTCACGTAAATCTGGAGTAGTCAGGATTATGTGTTAAAATCGTTAAATAAAATTATTAATATCTAATGGAGCGTCTTGCAATTGTTATGTCGCATTATTTACTCAAGTTCAAGAAGATACTTTTTAACAGCAAGTGAAATTAAAGCGATGAATATTGAATTCAATAAGATAACCTACAATTGTATGTCTTATAATTAATAGTTACATTCAGTAAATTATATTTAAATTTAATAGGCATAAGTAATTATTGCAGCTTTTAGAAAAATATGTGAATATAAGGGAGGAGAGAATATTTGCAATTGGATAGACAAATATACATCATCAATCCTTCATTCGCAGTTTGATTAAAGCATCAAACAAATCCACCTTGATGAAGGCCATAGAAATTTTTTTCTCGGGTTGAATCAATAAAAGTCAGTTCAGGATTGACGCGTGAAACGAGCTCTTTTCTTGGCACAGATTTAAAATTCCTGATTGCGATATTTTCAGTTTTAACAATGATTTATCTCGACTTGAGTTATTCGAAACTTCTTTGCATTTTGTTTGGTCCGTTTCAATCGGTTGAAGACCTTAGAGGATACCTTAGAGCGAATCTTCGCTGCTTTATATTCCCCATGTATAGTAGCTCTTCTGTTCTGAAACTCTCAAATACGTCAATTCTTCTTGGAGGAAAGGGTTAAGTGGCCAAGCTAAAACGCAAGGGGGGAAAAAAGGAATCGAGATCGATTCGTTCCCGATACGCCGCGGTAACGATCTCGATTTTTCTATCCCGGAGAAAAAGGTCGGACAGGTGGAAAAGGGAAGCAAAAAAGAAACAATACGGTTATCGCTCGATCCGTAACACGTGTGCGTGCGTCTTGATGCGAGGGTGAAGAAGGCTTGCGACGAAAAACTGGCCTAGCAAAAGAAAAATGTGCAATAATTCGATAAGAGGTGACGGGCCGATAAAGATATATTTAGACGCAATTATCTTCAATTAATATATTACGCACGTGCATTCCACAATATATTCTCAATATCGTTAATCAAACTAATGCTATTTATAAAATAGTGTAATATATTAAAAATTTAATCTTTCTAAGTACGTTTTAAAGTGGATAAACATCTCGTAGCAATATTTCACATCTTGGTCATAAAAATGTTCTTTCTTATGAGAAGAGAATTTGGCAGGTAAATAAATTCATTGACAGGAACGAGGAATCTTTTACATAGTCGATGGCACCGTTATTCAGCTGCGTCTCTGGTGCATTTTTGTATACTCTTCGAAGTTTCGTAATCTACAATAAGTTCACGTGCGCGGAATACATGCCATCTTAACCTGGCGCAAGCGATGATGCCTTATTCCGGTCTCGATAGCAATTTCACACGACTGGAATTCTCCAGCGAGCTAAGTTTTCCCCTCTCGCTCTACATAATGCTTTTTAAAGCTTTTTATAGTAACGTGGGGTTTCAGAAATTTATAATCATGTCGTGCGTGTGGAATATGCGGAAATAACTGTCTTACGATAATTAAAAATTGTATAATGATGACATATTACAACGTAAATGTAATATATAATAATAATGCATTGTAAAATGTTGCCGCTTTAGTTTTTTCAAGCATTAAATTACTCTCTGTTAATTGCACAAATATTATTAATAAAATCCTATATCCAAGTTCTCAAAGAAATCGATTGAATTCGTTATATATTTGTTTCATTGATGAATGTATAAATATTGGTGGTATAAAAAGTTTTTCAACATAAAAGATTAAATAAAAAATAATTTAGAGATTTACAGAAAAAATAATTTTGGTACAATATTTGATTTTCAAGAAAATCGCGATTTTCTTACAAATCAAGTATTGTACTAAAATTATTTTTGTTTTGTAATTCTCTAAATTATTTTTTATTTAATCTTTTATGTTGAAAACTTTTTATACCAACATTTATACATTCGCGATTTTATGAATTATAAAGTTAAAATTATATTATAAGTTTAAAAAAATGTAGAAAAGAATTGTACAAAAGTACAGAAGAAGATTTGCAATTTTATCTTGTAGCTGATCGCGATAGCAGACTATCAAGTCTACCCACGAGAAGTCACCCTATCATTTCCGCGTTCGCATTTTTTGCTCTTTTATTATGCGCGCGCAAACTCAGACAGGTAGCAAAGCTTGTTCTATAAATATCCGCGAAAGGAGTGTCGCATGAAAGCGAAGAGAGCAAATGAACAACAGTCTAATCGATCGACTGGAAAAAAGTTCCCCCATGAGGGCTTTTTCTATCTCTCGCGTGTACTATCGATTCTCGGATTTTTTCTACGCCGATCAAAACTGAAAACAGCATCCAACTTGCGACGTTGACTGTTCTCGTGAAAGGTTTGTTCTGTTTATCAAGCAACCACCGGCCATCGCTTTTATTCAATTACAACAAATTTTAGCAGCAGATTTTATTTTCCAGCGAGAAAACGTGTTTGAATCTACAATGTGACAATGTGTGCAAATAAATGTTATTTGTATAAATACCAAAAAAAAAGAAATTGTCATCTTAGTTTTTACAAGACACAAAAATGTGAAAATATTGGAAGAAAAGAAATATTTCTAAAATTATTCTTAATACATAACGATAGTAGAAAACAATATACAGAGACATGTCAATTTTTTAAATTTAGAAAGCTTCTAATACTTTTCTAATATTATTAAAAATTAAATTAGTTAATTTTCAAAGGTTTCAATTTAAAAAATTTTTGATAAAATTATATATGTATATAAAAAAATGTATATAAGAAAACTTTCTGTCCAGAGAATATTAAATGTCAGATACTGATATCAATATTTTATAACGCATCATGTCATTACTTCAAATATTACGAATGTAGATGCACGACGGATTATCCGTCACGAATTAAAAAAATTGATTGTCACGAACCTCAAATCAATCTTGCAAATCTATTTATTATTAATCAGGACATTTGTACAACTGTTCATGTCCTTTAATTTTTTTTATATCGGCAATCGCGATTGATCGCCCTGATAATTCGCGCGTGTAGAACGCTTAGCGTTCTTCTTGCATAACTCTTCATTCGCACGTACATGGACGTAGTCGCTATGGAATATTGTTAAGCAGAAGGAACGGAAAGTATTAATGGCGCGAGTTTAATAACGACTCGGTATGATAATTAAGGCATAACAGATCGAATAATTTATCGCGATTGACTGAGGAATTGAGAAAAATACGTTCCTTGCAGTGCCGCAGGGCCGCGTCTTCAAAGGTTTATGAAAAAAATCTTTGAAAATTTTCTACGGAGAAATCTAATGGCAGTATTAGAATATCAATTTTTTCCGTAAAATAAATAATTTTAATTATATATTTTGTATATATATAATTGTTTATATTATATATACTAATATATTTATTTTTTATATAACATATTATATCACATATAATATATTACATATGCAGTACATTACATATTATGCCATGCATATTCAAATTTTATGGCGTCAGCTATTGAAAAATAATGAAATTCTTCTCGAGTTCGAAATCGGTTTTCTTCCGCTAAAAGTTTGGCAAAATCTCTGATTATGCAAATATTAAATATTGAAGTGTAAAGAGTTTTAGCGAATTGAAGAGCGAAATTTCAAGACTCTAAGTACATGATAGAACTTCATCTTTTTCAATTAACTTGATGTAAACTTTCCTTAAATAACAGCTCAATTTCTAAGAAATAAAGAGCTCTTCGATGTCTTTCAAGCCATTGTTGATTGTCGAAAGGACAATTCATCTTTTCTTCGTAAGAAATCATTTTCCAAATTAAATATAAACGATTCCAAAAGATTCGAGACTTTGTCATGATGAAATCAGTTTTAAAATTTCCAAAAGACAGAGTGAAATACAATTATGGCGCTTCTATTTTTAAAGAGAACTCTATGCGGCCCTGAAGTCTCGCATCTTAGGGCCCAACTTGGGTTCTATTACACACGCGTGGTACATGCAAGTCAATTTACGGCGGAAAGTAGCTACGTGAAATTGTTTCGTCTAAGGTAGTGGTTAATTTAGCCTCGGATTCCACGGCAGTGGCAAAGGAGAATAGCGCTGCCGCGTGCGGGGCCTGCGGGGGCGGGCCCTTTCGTTTCTCATACGCGGCATGTCTACTACCTATCACGCAAATCGGAATGAAATTTTCCACGAGCGAAAGCGAACGTGAGTGCGCGCGCGGTTTCTCGGTTAGGGTTATTAAATTAGACGGTTATTACAGCCGGCCCGGGAAGCAAGAAGCGCCGAGGTCGGTCAAATAGAAGGCGGAACTGGAAGAGGGCGTGGAGAAATCGGCGGTCATTGTACCTCGATGAGATCAGCTGACGTTGACGCTTCCGCGTTAAACACGGACTTTTGTCAACTGCGTTGGAAAGTTTTAGCAAAGTTTTCGTTTTGCTAAAACGTTTCAATCGTTAGAAGGGTATCATTAGACTGGATTATTTTTTTGAGCTCGCTAAAGTAATAAACTTTACTAAATAGCATGCTTATATTTGGGATAAATTCAATTATGCAGGGGTATTCACCGTTTTGGTTCCCCATCTTCTAAAATCTTGGTAACAGCTATTATTTAAAACCCAGATAATTCGTCTACTATTCCATTGAAGAACAGAAACTTAAAATAGGAATATTAATTGTATAAATATATATATATATACACTTCTACAAATATGCAGCGTAATCTCGTGCAATATTGAATCTTTTATGAACAATCTTTCATTTTCGAATTGTAAATACGGTGACCACTCGTGCTATATTACAGAGGACAGTCCTTTATTTTAGGTCTGTATACAGATGTGTTTCTTTATTTATATATACGTATAATTGTTTTAGTTTACAAAATTTTACTTTTTCCATTTAAATATTCAGGGTAAAAATATTAATGATAATAATAAATTTACATTGCACTTGTTTGTGGAAGAAGGATAGGTGGCGGTGTCCTTTATTTTTCTAAAAGAAAAATATAAAGCATTCCTGTCTCTCAAAATGTAGAATTTCCAATGTTCGCTTAAAGTTCCATGCATATCAATTTACCTCTGCAATACCGTGCCAATTCTTCGGATTTAAACGCGACGGACACTTTCGCCGATAGACCCATCTTGGCCGTGACGGTGATGCGCCCTTTGCATGTCGGCATTCGCGTTAAGGTTCCGAGTGAACCAAATGACCAGTCATAAAAGTTATAATGAGCCAGAGGCCCACGGCTGATCGGTCCGTCCTACAGTGCGCGCCTCTCCGTGTCCCCTCGTCTCGTTTCTTCGTCTCCTCTCCCGCTCTCGTCGTGGTTCCTTCAAGCTCCCTTCAGTCGCGGTCCTTCTCTTCCTCTTTCTCCCGTCCCACTATACCTTCCCTCCCTCGCTTGCCCTGAACCCTCGGCCGATTCGGCCGATGGCAATCCATCCATCCCTTTCGTCCGCGGACTTCTTCGATACAGGCTATACCCGTACAGTCGAGATAATGAAAAGGCGCTCTCTTTCTCCGCACATTCGGAGGAACTTGTGGAATCCGTGCCGGCGCATTGTGCCAGCCCGCCATTATCCCGCCCGCGGAAACTTCGGAACAACGACGGCGACGGCGACGGTGACAATTCGATCCCGCGTTTTTCGTGCCTCGCGCTCTCGAAATCTCGCTTGCGAGACACTATGTAAATAATGAGTACCTCTCTCAGAACGAATTGGTGGCTCGAAGCAATTTTCGAGACGCCTCCGATAGTTGGGTAAACTTGGTCGCCCGCGAAGAATTGCGTATTTCAATCGAGTGACGAGATCGAGGGAAGGGCTTTCTTTTTAATTGTATCTCTTGCACCCACGTGATGAATTAAACGTATTAATAAAGTAAACAGAAGTAAAAAATAAAGTATATAAAGAAAAAAAAGTAAAAATGTTTAAAGTACGATATCAAATATGTTATTTGAAATGTGTTGTTGTTACATATTATTCGGAAATTATTTTAAAAATGCAGAAGAAGTGTATTATGTTATAATATAAGGTATTCTCTTGGAGGATTTAAAGTATAAATGTATTTCTTCGTTATAATGAAGTTATAACGAAATTATAACGAAGGAAAGCTAAACGTTCCAAAATCATTTTACAGATAATTTTTTTGTTTTGATATCATCGATCCAACTGGAATTATTGATATAATAATCCTCGTTAATTTCCCGTTAGCACATCCTGTAGATATATGCCGCGTTCTGCGTGGTGTATGTTGGAACGAGGAAGCAGACGACAGGAACTGCGAGAAGCCATGACATGTTTTGTGTTTGCGTCGCGCACTGTACGCCTCGCCGAAGAAATAAAGAAGGGGAACGACAGCCGAGAAGAAGAGGAAGAAGAAGAAGAAGAAGAAGAAGAAGGAGAAGAAAGCGAAGAAGAAGAAGTAGAAGAGAGAAAAGAAAGAAGAGACAGAGGCCAGTCGTCGTCCCATGGCGTGCGATCTACAGAGCGCCTAATTTTTTTCCATCCTTTTTCATTCCTGCCTCCCGTGCCCCCGGTGGGCCCCTCCGTCTCTCTTGCGCCTTCCGTCTCCGTCGAGAAAGTTGCCGCATGCATGCTCTTCATCTTCCTTCCTACCTTTCGTCCTTTTTCTCCACCGATCGTCCACCCAACGTCCCGTTTCCCCTCGTCTTTTTCTCCTGGGTCCCGATCCCCTCCCCCGCTTCACGTGCGTGTACCCGGCCATTCTTTTGTCGAATCTTTTTTATTCCCTCTTTCGTTGCCGCTTTTCATGACGCGGGGGCGGCGCGGTGTTCGCGCGGTATCCTCGCACAGATGGAGGAAGAGACGCTACAGAACGTGTCCCCCTCCCCCCCCG
>VBVR01006050.1:0-10861 GCA_011638315.1 Tetramorium parvispinum
ATGTAAATGTTTAAGACTAACAATAGTGTTTTAAAATTATATAACAATATTATATCAATCTTTTATAAGTAAATATTCATCTCCTTGCAGATTAATTTTTTAAGTAGATTATTATAAAAATAACTAAAAGTATCAACAAACATAACTATTATTACAAATAATTGAAAATTATTGATAAACAATATTTCAAAAACGAAAATGTATATATCTAACATATTAAAAAAATTAATACAAAAAATGAAACTAAAATAAAATTATGAAGGAATAAAATAATTGCTATTTATAACTGAGATTCTTGAACGTTATTGACGCTATTAAATCCAAGAGTAAGTCATGAAGAGAAGATATTGAAAGCATATACTGAAGAAGATACTGAACATCGCAGCAGATATAAAACAAAACAGAGAACATTTACTTATTCATGCGTCCGGATCAGTTTGACCTACACGCAAGCACTTACGGATTAAGTAGAAATCCATGTGAAAATACAAAGTAAATTCATGAAAGTCCACGTCCGACGATAAAGAAATTTCGTCCTATATATTCAGCACGTACACAAGATTTTCTTGCTAAATTAATGAACAAAATTAATCGTATTATATATTGAAACGATCTGCGCACGACGCCAAAAAAGAAGAAGAAAAGAAAATGTGATTTAAAAAATAACTGTAGGATAAATTTCTCCTTGCGAATTAAGTTTCTAAACCACTTGCAAGAATTTTTCAAGAACCACTTCGGGAGAGGTCTGCAATGCAAAAAAATTTACGGCGAGCCTGGAGCGCGTCAAAGATCATCAAAGATCGAGTCAGAAGGTAAGTCAGGATGAATTATAAAAGGGAAAGAGAGAGCGGGAGAACGCGCGCTTTAGTAATGCAGTAATCCTGAAAGTATGGCAGACCGACATGACGCGTGAGAGACAGCGGGCACAGCAGGTGTACGTGGACCAGGTACAGTAAACGTACATTTGCGATGTGGGACTTGCGGGGGCCTCTTGTGGAGTGGAGCAGGCCCCGGGCCCGAGGGTGGCGGCGGTATAGGCGGCGTTGGTAAGCCAGTCGCCAAGGGAACCGTAGTCGCGGGTTCCCGTATGCTCCAACGGACACGTTGGCCTGGGCCCGCCGCGGCTGAAACACCCGCTGCCACTCCTGGTCAATCTACGTGTCTTTCACGACACGTCTCCGCGCGATATCGCATATTCTCGTGCGAGAACTTGCGAGAAAAAAGTTAGGGTTCGCGTAGAGGATAGGTAATTCGGAACGAATACCAATATTGGCGGAAAACAAGGCAGTGATGATAATAATAATGATAATGATGATGATGATGGATGATGATGATGATGATGATGATGATGATGATGATGACGATGATGATGATAATAATCGTCATAACAAATGGCGATGATGACAACGATGATGATCATAATGACGCTGATGATGATGCCGACGATGATGGCGATGATGATGGCGATGATGGCAATGATTTTGATGATGATGACGAGATAGTGAAAGGCAACCAAGATAATCAAGATTGCTATTGATGCTTGAAAACTAGAAAGAGGGAGAGGTCAAAGAGGATAAAAGAAGAAATAGGAAAAAAGGACAAGAGAAAGGAAAAGAGATTATTGTTATGAGAGCATAGCAAATGTGATTTATACAGTAATGACAATTGTTGCTCATTGATGATGATGTGCGACTCATTAGCTTCGTGATTCCATCATTGAAATGCCTCGAAAGTTACAGTAATCTCTTAAGCACACATTTGTCGGTATTACACATTGATAACTTTGTCGTTAATTTAAACTAATAGATTGTGGAAGGATGATAATGGATTTATGGTTGATTAATGACACAACGATATCTTGAATAGTTTCAACTTTGCAGATTACATTGTACACAGTGAATTGCCGGATGAGAGCTGCATTTAAAAAGTTTGCAGCGAGCTACTGAACATATACAATTTAAGCTTTTTTTAGTTTTAGTTTTCTTCTTAAAATTATTTTCGTTACAGCCTCCTAAATCTTAAAATTTAGTCTAACTTTATTTTAAATCTTGTTACTTTGTATATTTAATATTGCAGTAAGAATTAAACATAAGCACATCGGAAAGGAAAGTATTAAACGAAAAATAATTACACACTGACAATATAATGTCTGATCGAGTAACATAATCAACATATTTATCCTATTCTTCGGTATAAATAATATATAATTAGTAATTTTAAAAAAATTTAATGATTTTAATAACGAAAAATACGTTACACAGATTTATATTGTTAAAACATTTAACAAATAAGTGTTATTAGATTTTCTCGACAATGATATGTGATGTAATGATGGACGTGATGGATGATGTGGAGTCGATATGGAAAACTGTATCATGATTCATCGCAGGTTGAAAACAGGAATCTTTTTCGCCTAATCGCAAAGGACTACGAAGGCGAATAATACATCGCACAAATAACTTTCATACAGTATCTATCGATATAACTACCGATTACTAGATGAGGGTTTTAAAGGCAGAGGCAAAGAAATAGAAACAAATAGACAGAACTATCATGCATCTGCCTAAACATTAATGACGACGCAATTATAATAATTGACGCTCACCGCATTGTAAACTTTAGCTTTATGCAAATATGTTTTCAAAGTATTTCTTAGGATAAGGATAAAATAATCAAATGTGCCTGAGCAACAAAACTGAAATCGTTTTAAATCATTTAAACTTTTACATTCAAACCGAAAACTCCTTTTACCTACTTCCTGACATATTTACAATTTAATTTACCAGCGCTTTAAAATTACATATAAAATAATTCACTTCAGAGTAACTCTTGCAGAGAGAAAATTGAATATGAAAAATTTAACATATGTTTAACGTAGCGTTATTATTTCTAGGCCAAGCAAACTGCTTTTTATTATTGTACATTTTAGCAAATGATATAACGCAAAACAACTCAAACGATAATAATCGTATACAAATAAATTTCACAAGCGGTGAGCATGTCTGACAATTATAATTGTACAAGTATAATAATTATGTAGGACGAACGTTTTTGACTTTCGAAGCCGACATGAGCAGACAGCAGTCCAAAAGGTCATATATAATATAGATATATGTATATGTAAGTAATCTATCCAAATCCAGTTTATGCACGAAAATGCAAAGGGGACTCGACTGACAGATTACGAACTCTAATCGATTCAAGAAACGATCCCTTTGGAGTATTAAACCAGCTGAGAATACTTCTGATACGACTACCGCAAAAAAAAATGTATAACTTTCGGTTTACACTACTTACTCGGTCGTGGATGTCTTTCAGGCTCGCCGATCTTCTCTCTGTGCTCCTTATCCTTATCCTTCATCTCTTTTTCTTTTTCCTAGAAAAAAAAGCAAATTTCTTAGTATAGTTTATTGCGTCTGCTAATGCAATACTGAATATGATCGAAACTTTGCCTACATAATTTCATGCATATTAATATCACATTACAATAGTATTTTCTTCTTCTAAAATTAATAAACTATTTTTTCCTCTTAAAAATTTTTGTTCTAAAATATTTAATTACACGATTGTAACGATGCATAATTACGCATCGTTACTAGCGGGACTTAGCCGCGAGAAACGCGAGCCGACCGCGGCCGAGCGGGCCCGAAGGCGCCCGAGGTGAATGCCCGCCGGCCATCGCCGAGCGCGACTGGCAACGGCCGACCAACACCGAAGCGCAAGCGGCGCGCATAAGTGGATACCGTTAGCCCCTCGCTAAAAATCTGAAAGCGAGACATATAAAAAGGCAGATCCAAAGCCGAAAGATCAGATCTCCTTGGCGAGTGAGCTTCACCGACATCTCCGAAGCTACTCACACTTCCTATCCTTACATGAGCCAGTACAAACAGGTAGGGAGTTCCCTGTCTCGGCCGAGCATTTGCGACCGCCGGCTCTCCTGCACCAGAAATCGATCAACGATTACAAGGCAGGGAGTTCCCTCCCTTGACTGAGATTTCCCGGTCATCACCGACCGTTTTTTTCCGTCTACATTCGAGGGTGAGGAGTTCCTCACCCTTTGCCAGGATTCTTCGGCACCCGGGTAAGCATCCTACAACATCCCGGCCCCACAGGGAGTTCCCTGACGGGACCGAACGATCCCCGGAATCCTCGCGGTACCCCTCGCGGTTGATTACCGTTACCGAATTAAGACTCTCCGAACCGATTGTACATAGCGTTACCGAATATCTAATCTCCGCGCCGCGTATATACCTATATATTAGCGTACGTGTTGTCTCCGCGTATCTCCGAACCGATTGTAAATAGCGTTACCGATTATATGATCTCCGCGCCGCGTATATATTAGCGTACCTGTTATATCTGCGTAACCAAACCGATTAACATAGCATTACCAATTACATAAAATCCGCGTTACCGCCGCACTTCATTGCGCCTTGCAGTGCCTTCGCGATCCCGCCGAACGACGCGTTGCCATAGCGACGCATCGGCGCGCCGCTCCGAATAAAGCCTCAGATAATCGGCTGATCCACGGCTCACGAGACACGCGCATATATTAAATTGTAACATCCTATTGTTTTCTTTTCTTTTTTTAAAATATATTTTCTTCTTTTATTTTACCACGTCTCTTCTTGTATTGGACCTTCTTCGCATCCCTGTCCCGACGAGCTAGTCCGCGCGAAACACAGGTTCATATTTTTTATTAGAATCAAGGATTTTTTATGTCGAATCGATTTGAATTTTTTTTCGAATTTTATTCGAATCGAAACAAATCGAACTAAATATCAAATCGTTGAAATCTAATTTTTAATTTAAAAAATTATAACTTGTGACGACACTCTAAAGTGTCGTCACTAAATCCCCGCGGCCGAACATCCGCCGAATAGGGGGACACGGCGTGCGCCGAAACCGCGGCCCCACCATCGGGTTGACGAAAGGGAGGGAGTCCCGAATCCGGTATATAAGCCGGCTCGCGTGACGAGCCGGCACCAGTTCCTGACCCGAGATCCTTCCCGATTCAGGCCTTAGGGTACTACCGAGGACTACGTAGAGATTCCTATTCCTGCTTTCTACTACCAGAGTCGACGGAGACGGGTGAGACCTCTCCGAAGCCAGGGTGCGACCGGCGTTCGACTTCCTGATTCCTAGTCGACGGAGACGGGTGCGACCTCTCCGAAGCCAGGGTGCAACCGGCGTTCGACTTCCCGATTCCTACCACCGTAATCGCCATCATACTCCCAATCATATCGGCGTGTAGTTCACCTCACCACACTCCGAATCGGTCGGAGCATGCACTGATTTCATAGGTTACACTCCACTCCAACATCTCGCTGCGGATATAAATATCGGACCAGAGCAGACCGGAGCAACCTGTCCCGATCCTCAGTCTGATCACTTGCTCCGATTCCAATCTCCTAGTCGAGCGCACCTTTGTACAGCGAACGGACACACCCGGTCGAGCATCACCACTCCGTTACACCCAGATTGTTGACTTTGTTGACAGCAACCCAGGTTATATACCTCCGATGTCGCTAAGGAAAGACAAGAACGAGCTAGTGGCGATAGAGGAAGAGTACGACCGTCCGGCCAGAGGGACTGCGTCACCTGCAAAGGTGATGAACCAAATACGGAAGTGGGGCTATCACTTCGACGGCCGAGACCCGTTCGCTTTCCTGAAGCAAATAGTCGAGCTGCGCCAGAAGTACGGATACTCCGGGCACCAACTTCTGCGAGGGTTGCCGATTCTGTTGGAGGGTGACCCCCTACTTTGGTACCGTAACAATCGAGCGGCATGGTCCTCTTGGGAGGAGTTCGAGCTTGACTTCTGCCAGGAATTCTTACCGCACCGATCTCGCGCAGAACTCAGGCGTGAGATCCAGGACCGATATCAAAAACTCGACGAGTCCTATACCAAGTACGCGACGGCACTGCTTACGATCATGCGACAAGCCGGAGGGTTCTCCCCGAACGAACAACTAGAGATGTTGTACGACAATATGAACCCCAACTACAAATTATATATTCGCTTCAACGATTTAACCAGCTTGGCAGATCTGAGCGCCCGAGCGGCCGAGTATGAGGCTATACAGAGACAAATTCGAGAATGGAAATCGGAAGAGGAACCCGCAATCACCAACCTTGCCGACGCCCCCGCCACGTTCAGCCGGGAAAAATGCTACTGGCGATGTAAACAGCGGGGACACACCCGGCTGACCTGCGAGCGGCCACCAAAACGATTCTGTTCTCGTTGTGGCAAGGGTCCTTACACATGATTGCCACCCGATGCCGGGAGACGTCGAACGGCGTCGGAGGCGAAGCCACGGTCCCCCTCTCAACAGTCCGAGTAACCTACTAGCCGCGGCCTCACATCCGTATCCAGCTCCGCAACCACACGTTGGAGGCATTGATTGACTCGGGGTCCGAACTATCTTTCGTCAACGCTGAGACAGCACTGAGACTCGCCGAGCAGCTAGGATTCATCAGGAGCCGGAGCATAGAAGACGTCCAACTTGCGGACGGATGGTCGGCCGAGTTGAATGGCTCACTCAAGCTCTCGATGCGAATCGGTAAAAATACCTATCAGCACGACTTCCTGATCATGCCCTCTCTGAAGAGCTCGGTCTTGATCGGCGTCGATTTGTGGGCCAAGATTGGAATTACCTTACCGGCTCCACCAATGAGAACGACTGCACCAGTCCCGGTTTGCGAAGCGACCGCTCAAGGCTTACAGTAGAGTGGTCGCCGAAAGTTCCCAGTTCGTACTCCCATGTAATTAGCGAGTTATCTTAGTCTATTTCTATCTAAATATATATAATCTCTATCTATCTCTATCTATATAAATATATATAATTTCTATCTAAATACATAATCTATCTAAAAGTAAATTTGTAGCAATAAGTCGGCGTTTGTTTAGATATAAGTCCGCCCGCGTCTATTTAGATGTAAGTCCGCTGCATCCGCTTAGCTATAAGTCTATTCGCTTAGACGCAAGTCATCTTTCGCATGCTAGCTATAACCACACTCGTATTCACGCATACACACACATTTTTATATTATACACCATTCTATCCTTTGCAAAATTAAAACTGATAAAGGTTGTTAACACAGGCCAATGTCTCTATGCTTCCTCACCCTACTTCCGGCGAGCGAAATCCGCGCAATACCGATCACGAGAAAGGCGTATCGTCATATACTTATATATATATTTTACAATAAAGTAAAATGTAAATTACATTTGAACTCAATCTTGAAACTTTTACAGAAAAGTAACAACTTGATTGTGTACATGACTAAGAAACTGATTTCTAGCATTATGAATACAAATTTTCATTCTATATATTTCACTGTCTATCAAAGAATGTAGAAATTATGTAGATAAATGCTTAGAACATATAAAATGACGGTAAAAGTAATTGTTCAAATCTTTACTCTTACTGACAAAATGTAATTGTGCATTATCCTTAGACGAGAAAAATTAATCTCTCCATTTTGATATCGAAAAAGAAATTTTAACTGTAGTGATATTACATGTAAAGCATTCCTTATATTTCTAATAAATCCATGACATACCTTAGCATCCTTGGTAACAGATGGTGCACGAGGCTGACGTTTAGGCGATCTGCGATCGGTAACGGTCGGTCCGAGACTCTGCGAGCGTCCGGTTCTCGGACTATTCTTCGGACTAGACTTGATGCGCGGTTGAATTTCGTCCCGATGCTCCTTGACGTCGTCACGTCGCCGTGGTATTACGGGCTCCAGCTTTTCTCTCGTTGGAGAGGGAAGCAGTGCACCGTCACCTTGATAGAACAAAATTTCTTTCTTTAGTATAATTCACAAAAAAGAAGGAGAAGAAAAGCAAAATATGCAATTATATGCATAATCTATGTAGTTAGTCAATTAATTGTATATATTTATTTGAATAAAATAATAAATAGATAATTTATTATTGTTCTTAAAATCATATATGATTGATTCGCTTGTTGATATTAATCAAGTAAATATATTATGGATGCATATACATGAATACAAATATATCTTCGACGAGACGATAAAGATATATAATTAATGTTTAATGAATGACAAATAAAAAGGGGACTTAAGAGTTTAATGCGGATGCTGATCTCTATGATTATCCTATGAATTATTAAAGATGAACATAATATTAACTTATATCGTCAAAAAACTGCTTGAACTCTCAAACTCCCCTTTTTATTTGTCACCAATTAATTTCATTGTTGAGAAACCATTGTTATTTATTCAATGAATTAATGTTTATTATTATTTTTATATTAATAAAATTGTAATAAATATTAATAAACTTAATAAATATTAATAAATATTAATAAAATATTAATACATCATATTAATAATAATACGCCCTATACGGTCGATGCTGGATCTCTGTGCATAATAATTATTTTAAGTACATTTTCCTTTTCAAAATTATCATGCACAGAGATCCACTATCGACCGTATTATTATTAATTTGACATATTCATAACGGTCAAATTTAATTAAAAATATTAATAAAATTGTAATAAACTTATATTAATCACATACCCACACCAGTAGTACGATCGAGATGATGGCGAATCAAGAAATCTTTTCTCGCGCGAGCGATGGCTCGATCAGTATCCTATGACAAAATTGAATTAGAAAAATATAATTGCGCGTGCTATGTGTACGTAAAAAGTTTTAAAACCAGATATATAGGATGATAATCGGAATGTTACTAAAATTAAACAGTTATTATTTTGTAATAAAGTTAAAATTTTGTAATAAAAATGATTTAAATAAATTTATACAAGAAACGTTCCACATGTAAAATAATGCCAAACTTATACAAATCACTTCTTTTGGTTAAAAAGAAAGGAATTCGTCATTTATGAAACCAATAATTGTGATACCACATACAAATATCAAATATATACAAATTTTAAGAAATTATTAGCGTTATATCCATCTTATTTTGTTAGTTTTTACATTTTTTATTTATTTAGAAATATTTTTGTCATCTTTTGTGAAAAGTTTAATATAAAACAAAATATAATAATAATAAGCTATAAAAAAAAGATATAATAATAAGCAAATTATTTTGAAACGTACAGATTGGATTATTAAATTACTTATTATCGATACTAAAAGCTAGTATTTTTACATTGTTCGGGAAATCCCATTCAAGTTGTTACAATCGCAGTAATAATCAACTATTTAACAGAAGACAAAGGAATTTATTAAGTAAGTTTTGATTGACTGTCATTTCTCAGATATTTACAAAAATTCTTTTCAAAGCCGAAACAAAGGAGAATAAATAATCAGCTTTATTCAATTGTATACAATATTAACTGATAATGAGCATAAATACCATTGATATTTCTGATAATATTCGATTTTCGAACAATTTTGTTTTGTAGTTTTACGACTTATTATCAAAATATAATTATACATGTATAAACTATCTCAATTATAAGTTATACATTTTAAATGTAATATCGACTAGAACTGATGATTTATATATATTTTCCATTTATTCAGATTATAATAAATTCATTACAAAACATATTTCTTGCTTTATATAAAAATATTTAAACAATAAATGTGAATGTGTTTTTTGTCTTTGTGACACTAATACATAAAATTTTAAAATAAAATATCTTAATAGATGCATTTTTCTGTTTATACATCATGTATTTTATTAATGTATTTTAGTAAAAACTTTATAAGTATTATTTTATCTACATTATACATCCAAATTTTTTAGAATTATATTCTATCATTAATATTATATTTAATAATATAATATAATAATATAAATATTAATATTAATTTAGTAATTATTTTTTTAATAAAGTAAATTTAAAGTAAATAATAATTTATTAAAGATTATTACTAAAATTGTTATTCTATTCTGTAGAAGAAATTGATCATTTTTATTAGTACATAAAGCAAAAAAATGTACATTTACAATCTTATCAAAATAAACATAAAAGAAATTAAAAATCTGATTAGTTGCATCAATGCTATACATTCAAAAGATCTGAGTATGGGCGATCATTTCGATGAAAGAAATTTATCTGCAATTCTTTGAATGCTACAGGTATTAAGCTACAGATATTACTTTGACAGTTACAGGTATTAAAAAAGGATATTTATTTATTTTAAAAATGCCTCGATTATTATGCATATTCAAATAAACATCACATTAAAAACATATTATCAAAACTGCTACATAACACTGTGCCACGTAGCAGATCGAATTATTGAGCTTTTCTTATAATATTTCGTTGTTTCCATTTTTGTTTTTGATTAATTTTAAAATGTGGCTGAAGAAGAATTTATGAAAGTCGAAACATTTATTGATTTCTTTTATTCAAAGATAATGAATTATTTTTTGATAAATTTATGTTTTGTTTTTTCATTGGCCTACAACTTCTGTATATTATTTTGTTTCAAATACAAATTTGGTTCTCATTTAGATTTATAATATTCACTTTCACAAACTCATATACATATGTATATTACTTTGCGTTGTAATAAAAATTTTTTTTTCTTCAATTCACAATATTAAATTTACTTATTTTGTCCATAATACAAAATACAAAATAACAGCTGTATAATTTAAACAATTTTTCCGATTTTCATCCTATATGCATAAATTTTTCAATAAATAATGTAAAATAAATAAGACTTCCGTTTCCGGTGGTGAGAGTGAGCGTTTGTGTGTGTGATAAGGAGTGAGTGTGAGAGCATATAGAGAGGAAGATAGAGAAAGGGTGAAGACGCGGAGAGGTGGAGTGGATAGCGGAGGGTCGGGTGGAATAGAGAAAGCGGGGGAGTAGAGTTGCAGTGAGGGGGAGTAAGGGGG
>VBVR01006051.1:0-10906 GCA_011638315.1 Tetramorium parvispinum
CCTCTATCATTATATTAAATTTAATTAATTTTAAACTCTTACTCCTTAATCATTTTAGATAAATAATATTATTAATGTTATATAAAATTATACAAAATTATACAATATTATACAAAAAAATATATTATTTTATTTATGAACTGACTTATTTATTTATTAGTGTATATTTAGTTATTATGGATTATTTATATTATTACATATATTATACATGTTATTTATATTACTACATATTACATATTACATATATTTACATATTTATTGCAATTTCTTAACTCATCTCAAATTTTTCATCACTGCGTTGCCGGTTCTTGAATAATCAATAGTTATAGCACGAAAATATAGATACAATGCGCTCGAATGATCCCCATGTTCGACATCTCGAAAGTTTGACATGTCCAGACATTTGTGCCGGTCAGTATACATACGTTGAATTGTCGTCGGCTCGATTGATTCAGTCAGAATTGTCTCTGGAGTAACTCTAGGCCATAAGACGGTCGATAAAATCCCTAAGATCTCGTCAACACACCCCGTGTGAAACACGTTACCTGAATGATGCCGCAAAATATTCCCGCGCTCTCATACGCCACGTGTCGTTGCAAAGTACGGCATCAGCGTCAGTAGTGAATCTCGACACTTGTACTAAAGAGGGCACCCTCCAAAACCCTAACCTACTGTAACCTAGCATGATCTAACCTAAAAGCCACGAGGGGAATCGGAGTCGTCGCGTGCCGCAAGCAAGCTGGAATTCTGTGGAGTTTTGTCGTTAATTCCGATATATCTGCGCGTTTTCATCACGCGTCATCTCTTTGCCAGCGGATGAATCAAATAAAATCGAGATCGGCATGAGGATCGTATAAAATTACAAAACATTCGTTTTTCGAACTCGCGAACCATTGTTCGAACAAAAGCGCAACACGCGGATTCCTCTCCATTAATCGAGTATTTTTCGTTTTTGTCCTTTAATTATTTAAATTGAATCAAATTCTCGAGCTTACATTTTATTTAATCTTGAAAATAATCAAAAGCGTCGCGATAATTGGATAATTGTTCGAAGTGAGGCATCGTCGATTTTCAGTGCCACGTGATTTCAGTGTTGTATGTGTTTGCCTAGTGTCATTTGTTTACGCAAAGTTCTCCCTATTCAAAATTCGAACATTGGAAAGTTGCTTTGCCAGTCTGTGACGAGGGTTTCAAAATGAAGAAGGGTAAGATACAGTGGTTGTTGTATTTCTCTCGTTTTTGCACGTGCGCGCGCGTGATTCTGGGTTTCTCTCGCTCTTTGAGAAAACGTGGTAATTTAAAAGGGAAACGGAGCGATTGTGTCGCGCGACGCGAAACGTAACGTTTGCGCTCTATTGTTAATTTGCGATAGCTCGACAACTCGATAATTTTTCGCGGGAAGGATGCTAGGGTCCAGTCTGCATCGCTCGAGTCTCGAGCGAAATAATCGATACAGTCGGCGCGTCGCCTTTTTTTCCTCTTCTCTCCGTCCTACTTGTCTTTGAAAAATCGTCGCTGGTATCTCGCGTCTAAACAATCGGAATTCTTTCGATGACCGTTACGGACGACGAAGGTCCCCGCGGCTCCCTGCGTCTATTTTCTGCGCTACGATACGATCGCGTGGTTAGGCAGGTAACTTGGCGAACGGGAGAAGCGGGCAGGGCGAGGCATGGCGAGGCATGGCAAGGCGAGACAAGGCGAGACAAGACGAGACGAGGCGAAGCGAATCGGAGTCGAGCCGAGTCGAGACCAAGGCGCGGAGACGGTGACGCGATTGCGCGAAAATGGCCGACGGGCCACGGTGACGGACGAAGCGGGATTAACCGGCGGTGGACCGGCGCTCGAAGGAACGGGAGAAGGCAGGAGAAGGGAGAGGAAGTCCTCCATCGTCGCCGAGGGGACCGGACGGCCTTCAGTAGCCAGCACGTGCTGCGCTAGCCGGTCACATTTTACACCGCTCTCTTCTCCCAATTCTGTCCCCTCCTTCCCCTTTTTTTTATTTTTTCATCTTTTTTTTCATCTCTTCTCTCCGAAAGAAAAATTCATCTTGTTCCCAAGCTCCAAACGTGAACGACCCGCCGAAAGATCGCGTCCAACTTTGATATAATCCCGACACTCTTCTCCTTCCCCTTTTCTCTCGATCTCTCGTAACTCGATCGCTCGTACGTGCTTTACGTGCGTCACCTCACCGCTCAGGCAACACGACTACGCTTATTATACCGTTTTCCTCCGCGCTGTGTGTTTTACAGTATGTTTTATACCCTGCAACGTAACAATCTTCGCGATAATTGTACATAGATCTTTTTCTCTTTTTTTTATCGAATTGCGACGAGCGCCCTATACACGCATCGTTTTATCCGAATCCTTTTCCCCATCTGTTTCGTCCCTTCTCGAGAATTCGGCCTCGTTTCTCGTTAACCGCGAGGAATGAATCACGGTGTGGTGAAGAGCTGATATTGCCGCGTGTTGGAATACGCGAGACAGTGAAGTGCGAAAAGTAGGACGAAAGGGAACAGCAGGAGAGGACCAAGATCCTTACACGTCAAGAGATGTACGTACAAAAGTTGACTCGGGATCTCTGTCTCCCGTCACACCTTTCGGCAACGTGATCGAACATGTCGGTACCTTGGTGACAACGTGGTTTCCGACATCTTATGGTCGGCGCGGCGAGACGGCGCGAAGCGAGGCGAATCGAGCCGAAGGCGAGGATACGGGCACTCGCGGCGTCCGCTTACTTATCTTATTCGTTTCATTAGATTTGTAAATTGCATGCGCGATAACCATACGTGGCGGTGTTGTCTCGCTTCGATAATCGCACGGCAGGGGCGTCCAGGGGCGTCGGAGTCACGGCGTGGCGTGGCGCGTCGCGTCGAAGGCGGCCGCTCAAATATGGCCACCGAAATCTGGCCGCGCGTGTGCGGCACGCACACATTCGCGCAGCTCCTCGCCGCGCCGGGGGTCTCGGAGGGCCTCCCTCGTTCCGATTTTTCTTTACCTCTCCCCTCCCCCTCTCTCTCTTTCTCTTTCTCGTTGCGCCATTTTCCGACTTTCGCGCACATGTCGCGACAACATTCGATATTCGTCGAAACTTTTCTTTTTTACCACGTGGTCCGCGCGTCCTAAATTGCTCCGCGAGATAGAGACGGTTGACGGTTCGTTCGACTGTCGGAATCGTCGGGTCGCATCTCGCGCCGGCTCCGAAATGGCGAATAATCGAATTCGCCGTCCGGAGAGGCGTCATCGGCGTCGCGCGCGCGGTCGCGCGTGGCCATTTTGTGAAATGATGGAGAGAGAACGCAACGCAGCACCATATTGGTTCTCGCTGACGTCCGTCCCCGATGGATCGACCTTCGCGAAACTGTTCTCTCTCGTTCGATCGACTTGGGAGTCGTCGAGTGCTTACGAATTCAAAGTTGCTCGTGCCGATGTGCCTCGTCGCGCAAATCGATAGTAACTCGTCGATAGTAAAACCAAGATTCACTGCAGCCTTACGTTCGATATATCGAGGCAATCTTTTTAGAACGTTTGCAAGTTGAGGTAGTTGATCTACATCGAACGGTACATCGAAGAATTCAAAGTGGGCTTTAGGAACTCATACAGCACAAAACTTGTAATATTGTAGCAATATTGCTGCAAGATTGCAATATTGCTGTAACGTAACTGCAAGTTTTGTGCTGCATGGGAACGCATCGTAATCTCCATTCTTGGCGAAGCAAAAGCGCGCTGAAGCTCATCTCGGTTGGGTTTTTCGCGGTACCGAAATGAGCCCCGGGACGTGCATCGTCGTCGAAATGGCGCGTGCACGCTCCCGATCCGGTAAGAGAAGTCTCCTCGGCAGCCGGGGTCACGACCGCGTGTGGCAACGCGCGTGCGTGCGTGCGTGCGTGCATGCATGCGTGCATGCGCGCGCGCCCATGCCCGTCAGACGTCCTCGGCTAACGCCATTTCACAAGAACACGCGGCGCCTGTGTGCGCCGAAAAAAATATCACGAGACTTTCGGCGGGGCAACCTTGAGCCGCCGCTCGTCATCCGGCGAGCGGGTGAAAGTCTTCCGCGGCTTGAGAAAATCCGTGCGCATATACCTCTGCGTTCCAACGCCACGTTTCGAGACAGCTCTTCTACTCCTGAGCACGAGGCAAACTTTGCACAAGCCGCCCGTAGTTGGGAATGATAAAAAAATTGACGTCGCATCACTCGCATCTTTTCCATTTATCGTTCCGAGAAGGCTCGAAGAGAAATTAACATTTTAGTAAATTAACATTTTTACAATTTAACATTGAGAAATATAACATTTTACAATTACAACGAAAAGTATTAACAAACTGAAAATAAATCTTTGAAAAAAATTAAAGCGATTTAAACACATATATAAAAGCAATGTTTAGGGCACGTTTCAAACGTATAATTTTTTTACACTTGAAGGATACATTGAAGATGTTGAAAATTCCTTTTAAATTAAATAAAGATATCTCATCGTTCTTGACGAAAAAAACATGATTTTTAGCAACCTCGTTGGAAGTGGAATGCGATAAACATATCGGAGAAGACGACGGGACATATCGGCGCGCGCGCGTGCGAAATATTCTTTCCGTCGTCAGGCGCGATGCTCTTTGAGCTCCGTCGATGTCCGACAGCGATAGATGATTTTTCGCGCGCGCGCACGACTCCCTTCGCGGTCTCTCGGAGCCATCTAATTATATCGTCTCTCTTGAAATCCGTAGTCGCGCGTCATCGCGTTTTCGAAGACGTGATTCTCGTCGTATCGCGGTTTTTATTTATCACCGTAGGATCGAATGCTTCTAGAGAAGGAAAGGAAAGAAAGAGGGAACGACTGAATGAATCACTATTCAGACACTCTGCGAGATACTATTCCCTCATTGCGCACTCAATACTTTAACATAATGTTCGTTTTTTAGAAAAAAGAAACATTAAATTCTACGCATTTAACATCCCAGATAGTAAACATTTATAATAAATGCACAATTATTGCATCTTCTATTTACAGTATTTCGCAATACGTGTCATAAGATGATTTTGCAAAACACATCTTTTGCTGAAATAGAATTTTACAATTCTAATTCTAAATATTGACAGAATTATGATATACGCAAATTATGTAAAAAAATAAAAAGAATTTCTTACTATTGAATAATAATTGTATAATTTTATGCTAATGATTTTTACAATGATTACAAAATTAATTTCTGAAATGTGCATTCAGTAATATGTGTGCTAAAATTCTCACTCATGTTACAATTATATAGGAGTTTATTTTAGACACCAATTTTTAAAGATTGCTACATGTTACAATAATTAAATTAAAAATGATTGATTTAAAAATTTAGATGTAGAATTATTACGTAATATATTTTAAAATCAAAATGTGGCTAAAATTTTTTTGCATGCGTTCCTATCTGGGACGTTATCTACCGGGTCGATTTGATTGTTCAATAACACAAATTTCTCGAGCACAAGAACGAGGATAATCCTCTTTAGGCGCTGAATACGATCCCGTTTACCAAATTTTTCTTGTTAAATAGTGTTTTTGGTAAGTAACTTTTCGTTCAGGCGATTCGTGAGAATCGCATGCGTCTCCCCACATCTTCGAGACAAGCAGTTTTATTTATAACATGTATTTATACATAAGTAATGTAAAAATAAATTTATCGCATTATTAAGTAAGAAGCAAAATGTAACAATGTTCCTACGATATAACCAACTATCCTATGATATTATTTGAGTATCAGTACATGTTTCCACAAAACATTCTGTGATAATGCTACATGTACGAGCGAGAAGAATCAAACGGCTTGGACGGAAACTTTATCGTAGAGCGAATACGGTAGAGAATGCGTTAAAAAGGAATCGATAAACATTTATTGTAAAAGGGAGGGAGAGAGACGGAAGTTGGAGTCGCAGTCCATGACCTGTTTCTATAAAGTTTCTGTAAAACTCCACCCTACTTTCGTGCGTCGAGAATCGAATTCGAGATCATCGGCGAGGACGGTGAACTCTCTCGTCCATTAGATCGTCGATTAATTAGCCTGCAATTCGAGGCTTACCGTGCTATCCAACAGAGGAGGGCATCCAATCGATCGGGGGGGGGGAGGTGGGGAATTGGCATTTCGCTGGGCAAATTTCAACGAGGAAGGAAAGATTGTCGCATTCAGATCGCGATGAGCTAACGAACGGAGGAATTTTTTTCGGGCGATATTTTATGCCGTGGATGCGCGAGCAGCGCGATATCTTTTGGGTTAGGTCGAACCGTTGAAATTGCGCCGAGTGCGCCTGCTCCGACGCGCAAACCGACCGAACGGAACTAATTTAAGAAATCCTATGTCGTGCCTGTCGGTTTGCGCCAGTTCACAGGTTAAAATAGATGCGTGAAAGTCGTCGGGCGCCGCGGCCGGCCAGGCCCGAGGGTTTTCCAAAGTGTCTTTCAGTCGAGGACGGTCGTTTGCGACCGCCGTTGCGTCGTCGTGCACGATTGATCGTCGTTGTCGGTGGTGGCAGCGGCATTTCCCGGATTGAGATTCAAGTCTGGTTGCGAGTTGGACGCGGCGGCGTCATTCCCGTGCGTCGTCGGCCTCTCGCGAGGGTCGATCGAGAACGAAATTGTCGAGCGCCATATGCCAGACGATAACAACGACAACATCGTCGCCGTCGTCGTCCTTCTCTCGTCGCGTCGATGAGCTATCGAGGATGCGATTCTTGTCATTGTCGTTGTTGCGAATCGTCGCGTTTACGTGTCGCATCTACGCCACGTTTGGCAGGGATTTGGCAGGTTTATAAATAAATACTGAATCAGTGCCGCGCGCGCGCCATCGGAAATTCGAGCCATCCAAAGATGTGAATCGCACGTGCGCGCGCGGACGCATGCGAAACATGGGCGACCGAAGACCGAGCGATGGTGGCGGTGGCGGCAGCAGCCGTGCCAGAAGCGGCACGAGATCCAAAAGTCGTAATCGACGGGGATCCCGAGATCACGGTACGCGCCGTCCTTGACCTGGCACGTACGTCGATACGCCCCGAGAACCCTCCCCGTTGAATACAAACTCCCAAACGTCGTGGCGAGAGAGTGAGACTCGATCGCTCGACTCCCCGCCTCGAAGAGAAGCTTGTAACGATGACCGAGGGAAGGAAGCGAGCCAAGCGATTGTGGTCTTCGTTCCTTCCTCTCGGTCCTTTGGACGCGTTAACGTAACAATCGGTAGGATCGAATGTAGCGCGCGACGCGTTCCTCAAAATTGTGTACGCACGGTTCCCTTGTTTTCCGCAATCTTTGTCGTTCCCTTTGTATTTCGCTGTAGCGCGTCTCATCAACGAGCTTTTCTTTTTTGTTCTCCAGGTAAAGCTATGCAGAAGCAGAAGAGCAAAAATAAATTGAAACCCCGCGATCTGAATCGCAAGGGCGCGGAGAAGGAAGGCACAGACATGGATGCCTTTGTAAATACCGTATCAGCGGCGAAAACAGCAGAGATGAAGCAAGACAACAAGGAGCAGCACGCTCCCGCCCCGAAAGACAGTAACAAGGAACCCGTTAGAGAGATGAGCAAGGATATCAAGGAGAAGGACAATTACGAGTCAAAGAAGGAGAAGGAGAAAGAAATTCTGCCCGTTCACGCCAAGAGCGACAAGCACGCAACCACCGAGGTGTCCAAGGACAGCAGCACTCCCGCGCAACAAGCGTCTTACGTTGTAGATAAACCCCCGGTTAGCAAAGAACCCTCGATAAAGTCCGAGGACAGTGCATTTAATGCGGTTCCCGTGACAACTCCCAATGACGTCGTCGATCACGCGGCGGTCATCGAAGAGATGCACTTGGAAGCGTTGGTCGCGCAGAAAAATGAAGAGAACTTTAAGGTGTCTGCCCTGCATGCGTCCAACGACGAGAAGGCAACGACAGTTCCAGCGGTGATTACGGAGACGAAACAGGAAGTCGAGGTTTCCAGTAGTAGCACCGCTACGGCCGCGGCCGAAAGTGCCGCACCTAGCGTTAATAAGGTCCCACTACTCAAGTACAAAGACTTGTACAAGGAGGGCCAGTGGAGTCCGATCAACATGAGCGGTAGAAAGTCTTACGACCGGGATTTCCTATTACGTTTACAATATGAGCCCAATAGCAAACTGAAGCCGGCTAATCTACCAAATTTACAAGGTGTTTTGAAGGATAGCTTGCAGGTATGACATCTCACATTTCTTTTTCACGTATATCGCTTCGTCACTTGTACACTTGTATGCTCTATCATTTACATCTGATTTTTATAGAATACGCATAATACTATGGACTTGAGGGCTTTCAAAGATGCAAACATTACTAGGCATGATTCGTTAATGCCAGGATTTGCAAAGACGACGATGAGTACGCGACCGGTAAGTAGAATTTAAGTAAAATTCTTGGAATATATATCTTGCTATCTTATGGAAGGATAAACGCAAATTGATAAAATGTCGCAAAAAGAAAACAGTAGTTTAAAATCTTTCGATGAATATATATATATATTTTTTTAATTTCATTGTCAAATTACTTTGTCGAATGTCTTTACTTTGATACTTGATATTGATAAGACGTATCTCATTTTACAGCCACCAACGAGTCGTAAGAGTGATCGGGGCAAACCAAAACCGAATAAACCAAATGTTATTCACGTATCACTGTCATTAAGAGAGGACGTGAAACTGAGAGAAACAGAAAATGCATGGAAACCAATGAGATTGAAGCAGCTTAGTCTCACTGAAGAGGAAGCGAAAACGGAAGCTCTCTATAAGAGAGTACGAAGTGTTTTGAACAAACTCACTCCGCAAAAGTTCAATACGTTAGTTGAGCAAGTTCGACATTTGCCGATCGATACGCAAGAACGCCTGCAAGGAGTCATTAATCTTGTCTTTGAAAAAGCTGTCGATGAACCCAGCTTTTCTGTCGAATATGCACTGTTGTGTAAAGAGCTAGCCGTGATGGAAGTCGCAGGTTCCGATACTCAGGATAGTTCCATTAGCTTCAAGAAACTTATCATCACACGTTGCCAAAAAGAATTCGAAAAGAATCCAATTGATGATGTTGCGAGAAACCGAAGGTTAAAAGAAATAGACGAGTGTAATGACCCGGTAAGCATCATCTTGCATTATATTTTCAAATCATATTTTGTTTTCTTTATATTTTTCTTTCTCCAGTAGAATAATTTATTTCAATGTCTGATTGTCTTGATTTATTGTCCTTATTAGGAGAGAAAGAAAGAACTTCAGTTAGCTCTCGAAGACGAAGAGCGCAGGATACGAGTTAAATCTGTAGGGAATATCAGGTGAGTAACTTTCTTGTCCGACGTATCTCGAGGTATTATTTACAAAGTATGTTTAAATCAATCTGATCGCTTTACTTAGCTGTATAAAGATAATGCAATGTATTTACAATTTTGTACGATAAAATACGAAATTCTTACAAGAAATTCTAATTTTCTCAAACATCTCTTTCTTTCTCATTTATTTAGATTTATTGGTGAGTTGTATAAACAGCAAATTTTGACAACTAAAATCATGCACCGATGTGTTCGTCATCTATTGGAACAGAACGACGAGGATAATCTAGAATGTCTCTGCAAACTCTTGACAACGATTGGCAAGGACTTGGAATTGAAAGGATCTACTGAGGTAAGATTATGGCTGTGTTCTTATTATTCGCGTCCAATTGTGTGTATTTGTAAAATGCCTGTTGCAACTATTCACATTGACAATATATGTTATTTCAACTCATTTGTTACTTGTTTCTTTCTTTTCATAGGAGATGCAGGAATACTTTAGTAAGATGCAAGAGATTGTTGCTCGAAAAGGCCACAGCAAAATTAGTTCTAGGATTCGTTTCATGCTTCAAGATGTTATCGATTTAAGAGCAAATAGATATATTCCGAGAAGAAATGAAAACAATCCTAAAACGATAGACCAAATTCAAAAGGAAGCGGAATCCGAAAGACTGGATATGCAAGTAAACAGCGCTCCATTGAGTGCCGCGCGAAAAGACGATCGTAATAACGATAGGAAAAGAAATCGCGGACTGGGTGGTCCTACTGACGATGGTTGGAGTCAACCGGTAGGAAGGGTGAGACCTGCAACGTATTCGGTGGAAACAGCAAAATTAAAGAATAAACCGGTTAGTTTTTTGGGTTTTTGTTATCATGCTAGCTTGTAGAATCATTACGAAAAACACATAATACTATATTTTATATCATTGGTGTGTACAACAATAGAACACCAATATTTATACGCACCAATCATATCATGATGGTTATTCTCACAACAATCGAACAAATAATTAGCTTGAGAAACAGCAATTTGAAAAAATGACAATAATATATCTGTGTGATAATTGTCATTTTTAAGAGAATTCTATAAATGTGCATTTCTTTTTTTTTTTTTTAATAGCCGCCAATGGACGATATGCAACTCGGCAACAGGGCGTCTTATTTATGGAGGGCTACTAATCCGGCCAGCAACTCTAAGACGATAAGTTCGAATAAGTTTGCGTGCTTAGAAAATATGTCCAATTTAGATCAAGACAAGAGGATGCCGCCCTTACCACTCTCTGGGTAAGGCAATCATGTTTTAAACACGTTGCTTTTTGCCATGATTAATCTCATACTTTGTGTTTTAGCATGATGATACATAATTACAGACTAGAGTTTATGAATCTTCTAAAACTTAAATGATTTTACAAATGAATTCTGAGATGTTACAAATGTCGCATTAACGTTTAGAAAGACATCAACAACCGCTTATACAATTTTATTTATTTTAGATCGCGATCAACCGGTCCAAGAGAGTGTAGTCGGGATTACAAATCTTATGGTATGTTCTCTTATATGTACAAAAAGTTATATATATATATATATATATATATATATATATATCTTACAT
>VBVR01006052.1:0-10904 GCA_011638315.1 Tetramorium parvispinum
CGTTGTTGATTCGGCCGCGAGTATTACCAGGGGGGAGGGAAGGAGGGGAGAGTACAATAATCTGCCTATACCCGGACAGATTGATCCCTCTTCCTTCCCCGATCACATTTTATTCGCAATTCACTTGCCACGTAACGCAATTAATTGCCGAACGTAAACAGCTTCCTGTCCGATAGAATTAATTTATAGACAGACCAGAAGATGAAATTACTATTCTGGTTTCTCCACGTGTAGCATGGAAATTCGCAACATGCAATAATACGGGTAAACAGGAAATTACAAATTGAAAACTTGTGCATCGAGATTCGAACGGGGAATTTGTAATTTTAATATTATTTATCTTCCAATCGCGTGCGGGCTCTGCTACTCTTTCATTTATGAATTTCTTCGCAATTAATTGGACTACGATATCTCTTTAACGGACGAAAGTAATAAAAATCGTATCGGCTGCAATCTGCCGTTTCTGGGACGCGCTCGATGCATAATCGATGACTTCAATAGCGCGGCAAATGAAGCGAGAAATCGCGGTTAGTGAGACGCGGGCCAGTTATCTTGGCAGCCATTCAATATTTTAGCGGGACTCGGGACTAAATTTCCGGTGGTCCTTTTGTCTGCAGTAAGAGAAATACGGCGCGTATGGCTGGTTGCGAGATCGTCTGTACCAATTAGCACCGGCCGCATTAACGCGCCCGTCTAACGGGCAGCCGCGGCATCGCCAATAAACCCATCCCCACATAAAATACAAAACCGATGTCATTAATCTCAATACGAAGTAGTGGGTTGTAATTAATGCGGCTACCAAGGCCGAGGGCGGTCGGGTACACTGGAGCCCAAAAGTATGCGTTTCCCGCCGACCGGTGCAACAGATCGCAAAACGCAGGTGCATACGGGAGAGCGAACGAATCAAATATAAATTTATGCCGGCGCGCACGCCGTACGTATTGTAATATGTTGAATTTGTTATTTATGAGTACGGCGCCGCGCGTTTCTCGCTTGTCGCGCGAGCATTACGCGCGTACGTGCAAATAGTGCATTATTTACGACAGCGACAGTTAATTACTTAATGCTGCGCGCAGTGTAAAAACACGCGCCCCGTCGTGCATAGAATTTTCCACGTTCTCAGTCATTATACGCGATTCCCGCACGATGCAATCTCCTGCCTCCTACCTAGTTTGCCCGATATCAACTTCCCGCAATCCACTTTGGAATATTCCGTTCACCCGCGGGTCCGAATACTAATTAACGTTTGTGTCGTTACACCTATGAAATGCCAATCGGCCAAGCAACACGCGCGACGCACAATCGTGAAACTCGATGAGATCGTCTTTCCCATAGGCGAACCACCCTAATTGCCGTGAATCGGCTTGCCACCGGCAAACAGACGAGCCACCGTAACATTAATTCGATACTATCTGCAGAGCAAATGTAATGAAATTTGGCTCTTCGAAGGGCCGAACGATCGCAGAACAAAGTCGCGCCGCAACTTGCGGCCCGCATGGAAAGAGAACGTATCGCGAGAGGGAAAAAGAGAAAAGCCACACTCGAGGCGCTCTCGTGGAACCTGATGGTGTCGCGTTACAAGCACTCTGCCAATCAGGATTATGTTGCGCACCGTTATTGGGTCTTATCGAAGCACCAAGTGTGTTTCCTGCGTGTGCACCTGTTTTGCTACCACGCACAATCGACTGAAATCTTACCTCGTCTTAGCTTTCCTCCGCCTCTGTGAATTAATGAAAGGTATCTTAAGGCTCGCTCGCCTCGATCAAGCAAACCCGATCTGATGATCCCCTGTGTATGGACGGGGAAGGAAAATTTCCTTAATTAAACTTGATGCCGAACGACGCTGGCGTAATCAGCCTTAAGTAAGACGACACATCGGCGTAATGGATTACTTCCGTGGAGGAATAACTTTGCAAATCAATATGCAAAATTCCTGTTTTCATCGGAATTATTTCATGATAATAAAATAAAAATGTATTATTAATTTATCGAGTCGGGTTAAAATAATTTTCTCCCTTTCTCTCTCTTAAGTCTTTGTTAATTATATAGACTGAAACATAAGAGGATTCTAAATATTTCGACATTTTCAGAGAGCCAGAAAGGAGCTTCCAATTTTGCAATCTAATTTGGACAACATCATATCTCCCTTAGTGCTGGCAATCGTTCTAACTTGATCTAACCCTTCGTGCTGGACGGCCCTTCAGTACGAGTGTCGGATTAGATTTAGCCATCGTTGGAGGCGAGCTCACTTCATAATGACCAAGGGAAAGGGGGGCCCATTGTCCATCTACGGAGGGCCGAGGGTCGTGCAGCTAACTTTGCCCCGGAGGTATTGGCAGCTACGCAGGGACCGTGCGCGCATCCCGCACCATCCTGGACGAGTTAGAAAGTCATTGTTTGCGACATCGAGTAGCGTTCCCGAGAGGCACGAAGATGTTATTTCCGACGGTGGTTTCCCAAAGCTTTCCGAGGTGTAGCCGTGGAACAAGATCGATATCGGGGTCGCGGTACACACGAAACCACGAACAAACTTTGTTGGCGACAGTCATTTGCAAGTGGAATTAGCTGGCGCGCGGTAGTGTACCACTAACTTTATAAAAAAGCAATAAAAATAGCAGATATCCCTGGGAAAGTAAAGATACGAGAAATTCATAAAGACTTTTTCTTCGAGAAATGTCCTACTATCACTAATACTATTGTGTCGTGTAAATTAACAGTACTGGACATGTTTTATTGCATCGAAATTTTTCAATGTTATCAATTGAACAATTCGTGTTTCGAAAATAATGAAACATGTACCGCCCGCAACACGTACGTAGTATTTGCAGTCCGTCGACGTCGACAGAAGGGGAAATTTCAAACGAAGCGCACGTTCGCGTAGGCAGTCAATAACGATCACAGATTGCTCTTTGTTGCTAAAAGCCCTTCGTCCGTGTGCGATGCGAGCGCAACACGCGCATGCGAGGATACGGTTACTCGAAAGTTACAACCGGTGCCCTTTGTGAGGCAAGATAATAACGCGGTTTTCGACGTAGCCGAAACCGACGGGTCGCTTCGAAAGGGAAACTAAGCGAATTACGCTTCGCGTCGGTGCTTAATTCGATGGCATGTACCCGATAGCAAGTGCGTGCTCCACACATCGAGATGCATGCACGCGTCTCACTTCGCATAGTTAAATTAACGTGCTTGGTGAAATTGTCTTTTGATACGACGCACGTGCCTTAAATAATAATTGCGAGCAAGTTATTCGCAAGTTCTGAAATGTTAGGGATTCCGTTCTGAGAGAGAGAGAGAGAGAGAGAGAGAGAGAGAGAGAGAGGAGGAAAGATCTACATAATTTGTATTGCAAAATATTGTAAATTATTAAAATAAAATACATAAATTATATATAAGTTAAATATGTAAATTTAAAAGATATTAATTAACTTAAATTTATTATACTCATCTTTTTTCAAGATTCTAATTAAAAAATCACAAGTCTTTCAGCCTTTGACGAAATTAGTTATTCTAGATAATATGCAAAAATATATCTGTTTTCATAAATAAAAAATAGATACAAATGAAATGAAACAGACTAAAAAAGTTTAATTGTCCATTTTATTTTTTGACACGACATGGCTTCAACATGTGTACTTTTGCGTTTCACGCGGTTTAATGCCTTCGTATCGCCATTTCGTCGAACGTGACGACAATAGGTGACGAGTGGAAGTTTCGATTTTACCTACACGGCGCGGCGCTTCGGTCTTTTTTTCGCTGCGCTTCCTGCTATTGCTGGTGAAAACGCAGTCGGCCGGGCACGGAGAGTTTCGACAGTCGTAAAACTTTCGTATTGTCCCGCCGGTCGTTTTACCGGTACCGGCAAACCGACGCCCTTTGTTTCACGAACCGCACCCCTACCGAAGCGATTCGACTCGCTAGTCGTACTTCGGCTGGCTCGTACTCAAATTACCCGAAGGTACTCCATCGTAGCGGAGTGCGCATACATATGCACACATATACACATGTATTTTTTTCATTGCCCGGCCGCCACAAATGCGTACCAATGTATTCTCTTACTTTCTGCTGCTCGTTCGTGCAAAATTGCTACCAAAACAACCATACTGGGAAATGAATAGTTTCGCTGTTTGCATTCGGTTACGTTACGTTAATATTTATCTTACGTTTAATTTTTTTCATCAAATTATTAATTGATTCGTTATTATTTTACTTTTATTCTTGTAATGTAATTAATTCTTTTTTTATATCAAGAAATATAATTTTACGTGACATTTTAATATCTAAGTTGAATTTGTATTAAAACGATTTATTTTCACGATATTTCTTCTTCCCTTATCGCTCTCTCTCTCTCTCTCTCTCCCTCCCTCTCTCTCTCTCTCTCATTCTACAGCGATACTGTTGCGCAAACTGCGTAATCTGAGTCAAGTTATCTTCATGCGTTGTGTATAATGTCAATTAAAACCAAATTATTGCGCCAGGTAACCGAATCGTCTCGTAAAGTAAACAGGAGACAAAGAATCCCAGATCGATTCAAATGACTCGCGTGTACATACCTCGTCTTCCCTTTCCGTTCCGAACGCTTCAACGTCGACCCTTCGTACCTCTTTGTGGATCTCTCGACGTGGGAATATTACTAGCTATACCAGCTCATTACTGAAGTTCGATGGTAGATACGACGAAGGATGATTCTCTATGAGAGAAGACTTTACGTCGGTTAATCGAACCGGGTCTCTTATAGAGAAGTTTGTTCTATATGGTGCGCTGTAGCGTGTAGTAGTTAATTGCAAGACGCGATGAACTCGTCCCATCTCATATCTCTATCGATAAAGTTATTTCTGTTTTCCTAAAGAATTCTAGATATATATTGGAGACTGTTTTCTTTTCGAGATATTCTGAATTACTGTTACTTTATATTAGAATTTAATTGATAAACGACAATTCCTTACAGGGAGATTACAATAGATCTTTATCAGAAAAACACATTGATTATGAAAAAAACACTATGATTAGTTAAGAATTATGAAAATGATAAAACTGACGTATGACTGTGGCGTAGAGAAAACTCAAACGTAATGTATATTTGCCAATTTGTCGTGACAGGAATGGGAAGAGATCAGGGTAGCACAAGCAACAAAGGCTCGTCTGCAGCCGCCTGATTAATTTCGCAAGACAGTGAGCTCTGCCCGCTAGGGTACTAGAAGATAAATGAGATCATTTCAAGACGATCGCGCGTCAGACCGACTGTCAGACATACCACTGTCTTACTACAATTATAGTTAAATTTACGTGATTGCGATCAATTAAACAAATATTAGGGGCAATGCTGTTGAATGCAATAATGTCTCTATCATTTAGCTACGTACACATATATATACACTCATAATTATCTATAAAAATGTATTGTATCAATCTAGACAATCGAAAAAAATTATTATTGCAAATTTATGTTATAATTCTCGAAAAGGTACGTTTATATTTATAATACATACTGTGTATATTATGTAAAATATTTCTAAAAACAACGTATATCATATATCGATAATAATTGCATATTTCAATAGTCAATAAATTATCAAGCTAATTTGTTACAGATAATAACATTTTCGAAAAAATTGATATATTACTTTAAAAAAGTAAGTTTCTCTTTCTCTTGAATATTAACGTGATTAGTCACGTCGTTGAGAATGCTGTCAATTAAGAGTTACAAGTTCTTATATCTGCGCTGTTCTAATGTCTCTCTCTCTCTCTCTGACTGTATCAGGGACATTCTTACGGAATTGCGCGCATACTTTCATGTGTTTCAAACAATCGTACACGTTCCTTTCTTATACGACAAATTTGCAAATATGCATTACATTTGAGTAATCTTATGCACTCAAGCAACATTATCTCAACAATTGTATATAGACAAAAAAATTTTAAATATCGTTTCTCAATAATTTTCTTTAATATAATTATTAAAATAATTGTTCTATATATTTCATTATGTACGTATACGGGGAGAGTATTCGATAGTTCTGTAAGCTACCCCCGTTCGCCTCGAGGATCCACTTGCCGCGACTCCGCATTCGGATACGAGTGTTCCGCGACGACGAGAGATGAACTTCGAGACGAGCGTGTGCCTACGGATAAACATTCTGCGCACGTTTCCGAGAGACATCTCCGTACACAAGATTGGTACCGAATTCCCATTACGCCCAGACTGTTCCCTCCCTCGCCCACTGCGCGAATCTAACGGACGATCTAGACGGCGATCTAACGACCGATCTGACGGTATCGCAGGCATCCGCGTAATTTCAGCCGCGGTGGCGGGTCCACACGCAGCAATGCGCGCGCTAAAGTACGCGTGTAGCAGAATCACGGACCCTTCTCGCTCACCCGGTGAATATGGATGTCGCGATTCGCCCATCCCGGGTTAGGACGAATGCTTTGAAGTTTGTCTGTCGTCTGCAAGATAGTACGGACTTTCATTAAAAATCAAAATAATAAAATTGATCTTATTGCGTGGAGCGATGAATTTCTATGTGAATACCTATTACAGTTTAATTGACTTGTTTTAAAGATGAATATTTTAAGAATTCTATACTTTTGCAAAGAAACTTTTCTGAAGAGAAATTTCTTTATATCTGAAATATAAACAGGTTAATTGTTGTTTTAAAAATATCGAGCATTTTCATTATCGTATATTCTTCTTTGAAAAAATTTCATTTTGGCTGACATTAAATATATTAATTGAAGAGATTTAAATAATTTTTATTTTAAAAACGCTAAAAAGTTTTGCAACAATAAAAGTACGGATTTACGGGACATACAAAAATTTTATTACCCTTATACAACTTGTGCCAGCAATTTTTTAAGTCTCAGGCAAGAAATATGCTGGCAAATTTTCAGAAGCAACGACGGGCAGCAACCGAGAGCAATTTGTACAAATTAACTCACGCACGACGAAACTTTCTGTCTCACTGTCGAAGCGGAGGTGGAAAACCCAATGGTGACGACCGTACGACCGGAATTCTAGAAATTCTGGCCCGACATGAGGACAAACGCGCGCCGGGAACGCCATTTCACGCAAAGGCACGGAGGACAACTGCAGTTACGATTATGGGAGTTGTACCCTCCCTCGGTACCCCTACTTACGGCATATTAGCGACTCCTGAGACGGCCATTAAACGGGCTCTTACAAGATAGACCGTAACATTGCACGACGCCACGATTGCCGACCTCTGACTCTTCTCCTCTACCTCGCGCTTACGTTGGCCTTCCATAATGACCGGGCTTATATGTCACTCCTTTATAAGAGAAGACCCGAGTCACCTGGAATGCCGCTTAGAGGGAAACGACGTCAATCTATTGGTGATAACTTGGACTTTAAGTTTTAGAGCATCGTAATGACACATTCAAAAAATTAATTATTAAATTACTCGAAAGGATTGCGTGAAGGATTACTTTAGTGGAAGTTATTTCTATGAATTTCTTTTAAAAACGTACAATTGTTAAAAATATTATTACGTATTTTCGTGTACTTACTGATAATAATTGCCAAAGATAATACGTATAACACAACCACTCGAAAGAGGAAGAGAATTAAATGAGATAAAAAGACTCATAATAATGATTCTCATTCCAAGAAAGCGAAGCTCATTGACTTGCCAACAGCAAAAGGTGGCATAATAGTGGACCGTTACGTGACACGCTGAATTCATCGCAATTACACAATTCCGAGATTTCAAGGATATTTTTTCGCGTAATTTTTCACAGCGAGAATTGGAAATTACGTTTTCGAAATTCCGCCCCGTTAAGACATTCGCGGATTCTCGTGGCAAGCAAAGGTAATGGAGATTTGACCTAACAAAAGAACTTAATTTGACGGAAATTACCATAACCATCTTGCGGTTTCTGCGAATATATCCAACAGAAAGATCAAAAGTCATTCCACATCGAGACGGATTTATCGATCCGTATAATAAACTTTATTAGTGCTTGAAACATGTAAAATTTTATGTACTACGATTCAGTCGTGTTTCGGATATTCAGTTTTGCAATCCGATTAAAATATTGAAACTAGATTGGCTCTAAAGTAATTTGTGTATTATCCGTTTCGATATCCTTCGTGTATTAGCCTCGTTACGGGGACAAGCTAAAATCCAACAGCGCTAATAGCGCTTAATTGACCCTCATCCAAGTGTCAATGAAACACGCGGTCTTGCCTCTTCTCTGTCGTAGTACCAATCATTAGTCGCGCACGGAACGAAGTAGAAGCGCGAAAGGTATAATCTGCTAACTGTAATTCCAATTAGATTCCAATGCGAACGTGCGCTCTTTAAAAGTTTCAGAATGCCGCGCTGTGCTAAAAAAGTTTGGAAGATAATGACTCAGATGTCATAAAGAATAAAATTAATTATATTGAAGAAGAAGAAAAAAATTATATTAGTGTGATTATTAATGCAAAAAAGTCGTTAAATAGTTAAAATTACTTTCTTATGATTTAAGCTTTTCCTATTTAATGAACTTAAAACTCGTTAGGCGCCAATTCATCTTGAAACTCGCCGAACCGTCTCAATAGCGGTACATAATTAATCGATCGTTAATGTTTTCGAGCCGAAGGAGAAGGAACCCGGCTCATTCTTCGACGAGTGTTCGATCGACTAGATATTAAAGTGTTTACCCAAGCTTTACGAAGCTACTCGGCGCATTGTCTGTTTGCACGAGAGAACGGTACGGCTCCCGGAGGACTGTCTAACGACATTAGCTTGGGATTTGTCTTCGGGGCTGAATACGGCCACGAGAGGGAAAGCGAGGAGGTATACGCTATTAATATTGGGCCAGTATCGCAGTTTCACCAGACTCGCCGTCCTTAATCCTTAGATACGCGTGCGGATAAAACGACGCGCGTTGGTATGAGCGCAGACGGGAAATGAAGTTGTTCCCATCGTTCTTTATTGAAATCACGATGATAGAATGGCCTACGCATTTCGCGTACGTCAAACCTAAGATTCCTCGTAAGGTACGCCGCTTGCATAATTCTTTCTTTCACATTTCTTCTGCGAAACTCGTATTCCCTTAAAAGTAGACACGTAAATGTTTTTCCGATTTAAAAAGTCGTAAAATTATTTTGTTGTAATTATACAAATATTCTCATCAGACTTCTGTGCAGTAAATAAACGCGCAGAGACGTCATAAATAAATTCTAATTAAAAATTGTTTTATTACTTCAAGTAGAGCCATTTGGCACGATGCTTGGTAAGCACTATTCGTTAATTTGACGATAACGAATAGGGTCGGTATCCACCAAGGTCGAGATATAATTATATAAACAATGATGCCAGTCTGTTTCGTAATAATGACAGGAATGGTACGCCTCTCTTCTCCCCCTGGGAACGACCCACGTAAGAGGTGCTTCATTAAATACTTGGATCCCTAAGAGACTTCTCCCTTCTTCACTTGCGAATTGGCAAGGAGCAAAGGGAATGATTATAATAATAATTACAAGGATATTAATAATCGCGGGGATATGCGGATAACGAGATCCATGCAAACTTTAATGAACTTCCGGCGACGAAATTGTGTGCCATTAAACCATGGAACGCGACAGTCTGTGGATCTTTGACACAAATTAAAATTTTACCCTTTAACCATCAATAATGTATAACGTCCGATTTTTCGATTTGGAATTTATCTTGAAGTGCTATCATGCTCTCGGCACTTGACTATCCTTTGTTCGTTCCCTCGGCGGTTGGTTTTCAAAGGAAATTAATAAAACTCATCAGCTGGCTCTTAGAAGTGCCAAACATTCCCGGTACGCGTCTACCGTTGTTATGAACGCATCCGGAAGGCGAATATAAATGCAAATGAAATTTGGAGAAAACCGCGGGCGGTGCTCCTCGGCGCGCAAAATTTTTTCCGGAGAGTCAAGGGTGGCGTTATATCGAAAATGGTCACGGAGCCCCGGGAGAAAACGTTATTAATAACGAGAGGGTGACAGCAGGACGCCGTCGGTCCTCTGCTTGACTGCGGCAAGCCGCCCCTAAGTTGACGCGAGACGCCTGATGACAATTAATTTAATGTCTTCATCGGGGACGTCTCTGCGCGTCGCGGTGGGTCTTTGAGACGCTTCCGTCTCGAGGCGGGATGGTATATCAGAGTGGTCACAGGCTACCGCACTACAATCCGCTTCGGGCATTTCGAGACGGCCGTTGGTCGATCCATTAATCACGAATGAGCATCGTGCGAATAATAATTGATCCCGAATCCTCAAGGCGGCCCCAAGCTAGCCAGTATTCACTACCCTTCGTCATAGTTATTCGAGTGGAGCTGCAGTCCGCCACGCATTTCGTCACAGGAGAAATGTATTTACGCTCGCGGGGCGTAAATCATTGCGGATTTAAATAGAGGGTGTCCTTTGGGATACGAAGAATCGACTATATTTAGAAAACTTTTGAGTAATTCGACCCCCTCCCGTCTCCCCAATTCGATCCCGTTTAGAGCCATAATAACCTCGAATTTTTTTTGTTGTGCTCACTCGCTTGTTACGAACAAGTTTGAAATTGTCGTAGCGCTACAATGGGTCCATTAATCAAGCGCTCGAACGCGTATCTTTTGAATGGCGATTGATCCCACGCCCCAAATGGATTTTTGCCCGGAGCAACTCGCCGCGCTACCACGACTCGCTCGCCCTCCGAGGGCAATAACGACTTCACCACGGCGATATCGATGTATCGACGGTCCAATGTCTGGTATGTGACGTGGTATGTTTTTGGACTCGGAGGTGTGCTTAAAACCGTGTTCGTGGAAAATATAACGTGGCCGAGTACAAAAATTTCCCTCGTTACCACCGATTCTATGTGTCCCAACTTTTGTTTTTTCTAATCACGTTATCCCTGACGATGCGTAAATAACAGCGACGGTGT
>VBVR01006053.1:0-10902 GCA_011638315.1 Tetramorium parvispinum
TTCAAAATCCGTGGTCGTTTTTCCAAAATTCTCAACAGGAAATTAAATGTGGCGGTCTAAACATTGACAAAAATTTTGGAAAATAGTGTATTTTCCAAAATTTTTGTCAATGTTTAGACCGCCACATTTAATTTCCTGTTGAGAATTTTGGAAAAACGACCACGGATTTTGAAAGATCAAGGTTTTTTGCTTTGGGAATAGTCGCTTGGGATAGTTTCGTTATATTTCGAGCTGAAAAACTACTTATTCTAGGCAAAAAGTCAATCGATAGTAAAATGTCCGCTTGGGAAGAAATGGGTTAAATCAGATTTCATTCTTAATCGTCCACCATGCATTTATTGTTTGTTAGAGGCAAGGCATGTTTCGGATACCGAAGACTACAATGCCTACGTCCATCGCAACAATTACAAAACGCCCCAAGCAGGCCCAGAGTTGCCTCTATGCCTCCTACGAATGCACGCAGTCCTGTCTGGAGGGATATTCATACTGTGCTAAGCATATCCTTGAGGATCCCAGCGCACCTTATAAACAGTGTGCTTTTGTATATAACACTAATGGGAGAAAGTGTCAGAATCCAGCCCCAAAACTGGACAGAAGAGATGTTTCGTAAGTATATTTTCTTGTATCTGAGAAGACATAATATTACATAATATTGTTCTTTTCAGTAAAATTAATACATTTATTTCTTATAGATATTGCAGTGAACATTCTAGAAAAGCGCAAATCGCTCGGATCAAATCGACATCGCGACGTACTTTACCCGAAACGCCTGAGATGTTGCTACTTAATTTAAGTCACTATGTCAAGCCTACTGATTCCAGTGCTGAAGACACGGAAGAAGAAAGGGGAAAAGTGAAAGCTTTAGATCCTTTCAGTAAGTATTATTAAATTTTAATATAAATTTATTATACAACACTCAATTTCACATGTTTTCTATATTTTGGTAAATATTTTATCAGAGATTGTTTTCACTGTTTTATTCTTAATAAAACACTTTGATTATGTAAATATTAAATTTCAGCTATAATAATATAAAATGTAGAATCTATATTTTTACCTGTATATGTATATAATTTTGCATGTGGACAAAAGTTATTTGCAATTGGGAACATCAAATTATTGTTTTCAGCCGAAGTTGATGCTTACAGAGTAAATGCGAGTGGGAGTGACATCTTAGATTATGCCAGTTCGTCAGAGAGTGACGTTGAACCTACAGTCGTCACTGACACTCTGAGAGGAGTTAATCTCGATGATAGCGATAATGAGAGTTTACATAGTCCACAAGAGGATCCTCTGAAGTAAGTGTGCTCCATAACTCCATTTTCTATGTACGTGTGTGTGTTAATTATTTTTGGTATTATGCTACTACATTAGAGTATCCGCTAGCATGCTTTAGCTTGTGCATCTTTTTGCTTAAAAAATATACTATTATATTTAACATTTTTATTACTTGTATTTTTGGATTTTATTTATATAGGCTGTACATTTTAACTGTTATTTTTAATTAAATATTTGTAACAAATGCAGTAATGTTAATAATTTTTTTCCCTTTTAACTCTCAATATATCATACAAACTTTTAGGATATGCATTTTATACAACTGAATATTTTACATTTGCAATTTTTATTTTATTATATAGCAAATTTGTACTATTGTCCAGACCTTCAGTCTATTGTAGTTGCTTTATGCAAGGATAAGGTACTACTTACTCCCCGAATTATTAGTATCAATTTTTTAAGGCATGCCGGCATCTTTACCGCAGAAGAGGTAATTTATATTGCGAGAGAAAAACTGATCAGACTTCAATCTCTTTACATCGATCAATTCAGAAGGCTTCAGTATCTGCTAAAAGAAAAAAGACGAAAGTATTTACTTTCTTTGAAGAAAGAAAAGGAAACATTATGTAAGTAGTATATTTTAAATAATGTTGGAATTTTTCTGATAAATATAAATATAAATAAATATAAATTACACGTAATGTAGGTAGTATACATAGTCAAAAAAAGGAAACTGCAAAAGAGAAAAAACTTTATGAGAAACTGAAGGCTTTAAATCGCTATCACAGACGGAGTGGTGTTGAAGCGATACTTTATAGAAAATCATTAGAACGTCGTGCACAGGTAATATACTACTTGTATCATTAACATTCGAATAATATATATCAGTAGGATTACAAAAAAATTGTTTCAGGTAACTGAGCCTACTCAAAAACCACCAAATGTATCCAAATGCGTATTTACGGAAGGTGGCGTGAAATGTGGTGAAAGAACGCTTCCATCAGCTAAGCATTGTCGTAAACACATCTTAAAGGTACACATTTATATATTACTTTTTTTTATAAAAAAAAAGGATGTAATATATTACGGATCTACGAATTCTTATTCCGTTGATTGATACTGTTTATAGGACCAACATCAAGTTTTATTTAAAGCGTGCGGAGCAGTGCGAGCGGACATTGAATGCCACGAACCTGTGCCAGTAATCTTCGATTCTAATTGTGTTTTTCATATGAACTTGCCGTCGCCGTGTAAACTAGAGCCTATGAAGGTATGGTAGCGCTCTGATAATTAGTTGAAATCGTTTTGTTTGTTATGAGTTTTGTAATTTATATTCATCTTTCCAGTTCGAGGAGGAGACTCCCGTAAAACAAGAAGGACTGATAACCGACAATCAGTCGATGGAAATTGACGTAGTGGGTGAAGCCCAAGAGATTGACCCCGACGACGATATGGCGGGATTAATGAGAGAAATGAATGACTCCGTTAATTTAAAACCTTCGTTTGCTAACGAGAGTTTGAACAGTGAGACCAGCACGGACACGGCGTTCAGTTTGTCGGCGCAAATGAGCGATCGGGATGATTTTGTAACTGTATGACCGAATATTTTTACATGATTCTCAAAGTGGAGCATCTTTACTGCTATATTGTTGCGATTAATGAAAGCGTCACGATGTACTTTTCAGTATTCTCGTCTGAATCGCAATTTCCTATATTGGCTGCTGTGTTTGTACGTGTGCGTGCGCGTGCGAATACAAACGCACACGTGCAGTGAACTTGTTTTCACGTGTAATAGAATTTATTTAAATTAAATTCTTAATATATTTGTATATAATGGAAGAAATAAAATGACAGTACACATAAAGTTGTAAAATCTTTTTATTTTAATACCATTTTTCTTTGAATTTTGTTTCAATTTTGCTTCCTTTGATAGCGCTAAACATATAGGACTTCAATTTCAAGAAATATAAAAGAATATAAAAAATATTTCTGTAATTTTATTTATTTAAATTAAAAAGTTATAATTTTTTTTATTGGTAGGGTTTTTTTAAATCATTTGTCACACGAAATGCTTTTTCTAGTGCTATGAATATTTTAACTACTAATCAGATATCTTGCTATCTCGAATATTATTTAAATATCTCAATAAAATGCGACATCTGAATCAATGTGTATACCAATTAACAAAATCGTCTAAATTCTTTTTTTTAATTGATTGCAGCTATTTTTATCTCAGTAGAGCAGTTCGAATATTAGTTGTGCATGAACAAAATTGATAAAAATTACAAGAACATAACGCTCTTTACATTTTTACATTTTTTAAATAAAAATAACCAAAATTGCATACTTGCGTTATTCATTATTATTGTACTGTTTTTTACAGCTGAATTAATGTACATTCTTCATACTTAAAATAAAATGTTCGAAATTTGGCAAAAACAAAAATTTCAGTGCAGCATAAAAAAACAAACCTAAAATATTAATACTAATTATATACACTTAAAAGAGAGAGGAACTTATACATATTATGGATGGAATTAAATTTTCGACAGAATAGCAATAATTTTTGAAAAGTCAATGTATCATAGCAACATACAATTTCTTACATAGCTACAATTTCTCGCTATATTTAAATGCATTCCAATATGCACACTATTACAACAATCATGAAATAAAAGTAGCAACATGAGAAAAATTGAAATCCTTAGTATTTCAATACGGTGTATATAAAATCCTAAAATTATTACTATCATTATTATTATAATTAATTATTAATATTATCGTTATTATTAATATTTGGTGAAAATAAAACACTTGTATGTTATAAACATAAATACAAGTTTCAAATATTGTCATTAAAGAAATATCATATTGTATGATATTTCTAGATGTTGGTTTATCAGACAAATCTTTCTTGAGACTGTGCAGCACATCTTCCTCCCATGTAAAAAAAAATAACAAAAGTTAAAAATAAAATTCTTACCGTGATATAGATCTATTTAAATTGCGAGAATATTACGATAATATTAAGAATCTTGTGATAGTATAATTATATATTTATACTGAAATATGCATTTGTAAGTAACGATTTATGCAAAATTATCACAAGTTTGCTGCAAAATAACGATACTTAGATATACTCTTGTACCATTATTCTACCCAGTTAATAATTCCACCCAGGAAATATCGGTTTAACGTTGTCATGTCTATCAGTCTGTATACTCTACAGAACTTGGTACAAAATTAATCTTTCATTCGTAAAACAATACTGTACATGATATTCTATCAATTATCAATATCGCACATTTTACAGTAATAAATGTGAATTAATGGCAATAACTAATGTCGTTGATATGCGATTAACTTTGTGAAAAAAGGATATTTGCTATTTGTTTCAAGATTGTTCAGTCTCTTGACGATTATTTACATAACTTCTAGACAATTAAAAATTTATTCATTACTACGAAAAAATTAATTTTGCTCAATTGATACACGTATCTCTAAGCTGATCTTAGAAAAGGTATGGAAACATCTTAAATACAATTGGTTCGGAAATAATTAACACAGTTTGTAGTTCTATTGTTTGACAATTCGATTATTGGTACTCTGTCTAATAGAAATCTCATTCTTTCAAAATTCAACACTTTCGTTCCTCTAAAGTACTTTTACCGGCAATCCGATACTGAATATGGCTCTATTTAAAATGACGATTTAACTTGCATAGCCTTCCCATTATGTTTTTCTTTCGAAAATATACGAAATGATAATTGCTTCAGAGAATAAGAAAGAGAGCAACTTGCTTTCACTGCAATATTAAGTATTAAGGCTGCTAAGGATCGAGATTAAAGAGACTCGACAACTAAAACATAATAGGAAGCGGTTTCGATTGTAACATCAATACAAGAGCAGTTATTTATAAATCTAGTTATCGAAAATATGTTTAAGATCGTGCTCGTAGGCGGCGATAAGTAACATAATCCCGAGGCCTGCCGATAAACCTAAAGTTTGCCAAACGCACTGTAATCGTGAACCACTTTCTGCGGAATGACTCGACGATAATTCTGGTACCTAGAAAAAACAAGAGATAATTAGCGTTTTATTGATGTTTCTCGAATTACAAATCTTTTAAATTATTACAATATAACAATGATACGGGGGAGGGAGGGTCCTCAGCGAGGTCCGCCTGTGGAACTCGGATTCAAATTAGGTCTATTGTGCCTTTCCTTCTTTACCCTACTGGTTACGGAAGCCTGATTCTCTTCCAGAAGAGGAGTCAGTCTCCGATCGGTAGGTACTCAAATTAAAATGGATATATACGGGTTGAGGAGCCACTGAGATTTGAACTCAGGACCCTTCCGTTAGCATGGAGCCACGCGTCATCCCAAATTATTACAAATTTCTCGAAAGATGTACTTACCATGTCTACTAATGCTATATATATAAATATTCCAGCGGCAACTGCGAATACCCAGCTGGTGGCGTCGGGAGTATTTCCTAACAATATTCCGCCTATCATACCCAACAGACAGAGCACTGAAGATAATAAATTGTAAAAAACAGCCTGTTTGGTACTCATCCCCGCTTTCAGTAGCACCGCAAAGTCACCTGTACAAGAACATTCATGTTATTGTTACTATTAATTATACATATATATGCTTATAGGTATATCATCGTGGATCAGGAATATAATACCGAGTTCGTGAGGTAACTCATGGCACAGGACAGCGATAGCCGTGGAGAATCCACCGGCGAGGTTTGCCGAAAATGCCGCCCCGATAGCCATACCGTCCGTAAAATTGTGCAGACCGTCCCCCATTACGACCATCCAGGCGACATTGGACATTGATTCAGGAGCCGAGTGTACGTGACCTGGAAATCGAAATGTTCACGTCATCATTATTACATATGCACATTGCGTAAGATTACAGTATTTATCTGACTTAAAACGCACCATGAGAATGACTATGGCCGTGATGCTTGGTCTCGTGTTCGCGTAGGATGACGGTATAGCTTTCGGATTCATTTAACGCGTCCGCACCATCGGTATTTTTCTTAGCATTCATCGGATCGTCCATTCTCCAATCATCTTTCGGTTTTTTCTCCATGTCGTTGGTTACGATTTTCGTGACGGAATTACAGTTGGATGTCAATGGTTTCTCCTCCTCGATGATAGGTGGTCTCTCGTGATGGTTCATTCGATTGTGATGATTATCTACATACATTTCATTATTTTTTTTCTTCGCCGTTAGGATGAATACATTGACATGATCATCATAATTATTACCTTGAGTTTCGCTGGCGATTTCGCCATAACAATACGGATACGAAGAGTATTTGTGTTTACACAGCTTTTCACCGACAACATTGCTATTTGCCCCATCGCCATCCCTCATCACTCTCACTCGCGTAGGTAACTAACAATTTTCATTGGTTTATATAAATGTGTAGGGTAGCGCGTTTACAATAAAGCCTTCCTCTTTCATTTACCTTTTTCCTATGCTGCCAGTGTTTCCGCCATTCGGATATCAAATTTAATGCCTTCTCAGTAAAGAAGAACGTCACAAAGCCCATCATAGCGACTAATCCTTTCCACATGTTCATACTATGTAGATTCGTATGGTCGATTGATAACTCGTTACTTTGGTTGTGATGATGTTCGTGTTCTTGATGCTCGTCGTGTTCATGATGATGAACTGGCATCATTGCCTAAAGACGCGAGAAAGATTATCGCGATATTAAAATATTATTTTACTCCGGGCGTATGTACATCTTGATAAAATAACAAAAAAAACTTGCGTGTGGTAATAGATGGATAAAGGCATCACCGGTTAAAGTACCTACGGCCAGCGCAACTAGAAACTGTAGTACGTGATGGTAATAATTCTTTCCCATGACCGGAATTACTGCTACGCCGAGCAGCCCGCTAAGACTAATTACGAAAATACTAACTGTTGAATATACCCAGACTGGAATAAGTAAAAGTGACAATTTTTTTTATTGCCTTTCTTCAACGAGAGGCCTGATGTATCTTCAAGACAAAATTGATCATTGTGTTTCGTTCGTTCGTTCACGTCCTTACAATACCTTTTACAATATTACGCGCTGAATCCTCCGAAGTATAAAACTTATCGACCGGTATAACAGGCTTGTAATTCTCGGGCACTCGTATACAGCCATTCCTCTCCGAACTGGATTCGGCTGCTAATTGGTACACAAGTACCGGGCATACGCGCTCGAAAAGCCAAGTGGGCAATATCGTCGCATTGCTAGTAGTGTAGTACGTATCTTGGGCAACAGTACTCAACAATTCTAGGCTGTTTAAGCACTAAAATAAAAATACTCGTTATGGATAATACAATTAGTTCAAGGCAAAATTCCATACTCGAGGATTACATAATGTTGATAAACCATGTATATTACGTTTATCTTACCCTTTCTTTATTATTCTTACTATCTGTATTATGTAGGCCTTTATTTGGAACATTCTTATTATCTGTAACATGTAAAATTAGCTTTCTTAAAATTCAAAAATTCTTTAATGTGTATTGGTGATTATTACGATTTAGTTTTACACGTACTTCTATCAGTGCCATCATCATTCACACTTGATGCGTCAGTCAATAATCTTAGTAGACCCAGTTTTCGAATAAGTTTCTCAAAACCATCCATCGTTATACTCGTTCCATCACCGTAGGCCTCAAAGATCTTCTGCATGAAGTACCTCTCGTTTACATCTCTTTTTAATCTAGATCTATTAACAGTACGTAAATCTTCGCTAGATTGCGCAGACTTCTGGTTGACACCTGGCACCAGCTCCGTTTGAGCAAGACGCTCCAAAAGCTCCGCATCTCTCGAATTTACAGACACATCCGCGTTCCTCAGCGACGGCCGCGTGTCCTGCGGGCTCCCGCCGCCTTTGAAGCTTTCAGTCATCTCCTTACGATAAATATCATGCGACGCCGTCGATATTGCATCAGTAGTTATCGACTTATTGTTATTATTATCAATGTGTCGCATAATTTGAGATCTTACAGCGTCGTGCTTATTACTAGTGAAGTTATTCGGACTTTGTTGGCCCTTTGAGTACGGATGTATGTCCTTAGCTTTCGGCATCGGCCACAAAAACGGCTGTCCTTGGTTGTCTGGATCGGAATGGTTTTTCGTGCCTGTCGAATTGCCCGATGTCATCGCCGATAAGTTCGTATGCGCCGAGCAGGGTACGTGGGCGGCACACAATACACACACCACGCACACAGTAACAATATGGTGCGACATAGTGAGTCTCCTGAAAGCAGAGTATACACTCATCAGAATGTACATCACCAACATTTTGGCTGTCGCTCTATCAGGTGCTGAAGATTCTAACGCGCGCGTGCATCAACTGCGTGGGCTTGCTGGAGAACTAATTTTATATATTTGTTTTAAACCGTAGCGCAGGAAGCAATTATCTGTACAAGTTCCATGATAATGTCAAGTATAACCAGATAGTGCGGCAATCAAATAATAGTGATAACAGCATTTTAATATTTCTATTTCTTCGTAAAACATCTCCCGGTGTTTCTTATCATAAGTAATCCCATTAACTTTTACTTAGCAATTACCGATAAATTATAATAACAAGTACGATTAATTATTTCAATTAACATAAATAGCTTGGAAGAGGTCCAAGCTATTTCGCGCCGCATGAGTCGTCTACTTACACGATGATCTTACTTAAGACCCGCGATAGCTTCATTGCGAATTAATTCTACGACGACAGCGTTTCGCGAACGTTAAGGTATAACAAAGCCTGTCTTTATAAGTGACAACGTATATAAGACAGCACTCAAAACAAATTATTTAGAAAATTTAGTTTGACCTTCGCTTTCGTTACGTCTCGGTGATTCGCATTAATAATTAGTGCGATAAAAATAAATTATTACAAGGCTGATAGTAAGAAAAGTACAAGGAACATGTACAAGAAGAGCGTGCAAAAACATTTGGAAAAAATCTTCCCCGAGTATTACTGGGTGCTTTCCAGCAAACGACACAGGCGACACAGTGAATCGTTTCATCCTTACTTAACATCGGGTAAACAATAAGGACGAAATGAGTTGTGTCGCCTGTGTCGCTTGCTGGAAAATACGCACCGTTTCTTTAAAATTTTCATGCGACGATCAAGCGAGCGCGGCGCAACGCGCAACTTGAAAAGATATCTTCAGCTCCCAATATGTCCAGCTCCGCGCTTATTGATACAAGTAATCTGCTGCTAAGTCTGGACATGGGCCCATCCAGCCGCGCGCAATCTTATGCAATGTGTGCCGCCCTGACTCATTCTTCTCTGCCACGTACATATTTCTAATCTGTATTAAAGACACACTCTCGTGTTGCGCGCATCACAATAAGACTATGGCAGCTGAACCCGGCTAAATATAAAGTAACGATTAACTTCCCCATGAGATGACGAGCCGTTCGGCATTAAAGAGCGCGAAAGAGATTAAAATAAAGCCTGATACGCGCGCACGTGAGCTCGCGCGCCACGTACATCCATGGACGTGGCATTTCTCGCAGTTACGTGTCCGTCTCTCTGTAAAAGGTCCCGGCGCACGCAGGATTGTTCCGTCGAGAAACAATCCGAAAACGGCTCGGTCTCCTCGGATCTCAATTGGCGCCGTCCTACGCGCGAGAATTTCATTCTCTCCCGTTACGTTCGGAGTCATCCATCCGAATGAGCTGATTTATTTACGGCAATTGTTTCCTTCGTGTATACGTATCCCCGACCGTTATCTCGGCGGTCTCGATTGAGCGAAAGAGAGAGAGAGAGAGAGAGAGAGAGAGAGAGAGAGAGAGACGGCTCCAGAAGCTCCGCGCTCGAAGGCAAACGCGAAGAAATTCCTCGGCTTATTCAGCGCGGATTATCGTTTCCCCGTCGCTCCAGACGTTATTTTAGGATGCCCGATCGGGAGGCGATGGAAAGCTCCGCAAAGTCACCTGAAAACGCGGGAAAAATCCAAGTATCAATCGGCATAGTGTTACCAAGTTACAACGGCATGTAACATTTATTCTAATTGCTAATTTTAATTGGACGAATTAATTATCGGTTCTCACAAAAAAGGCGGCGGGCGATATCGCGCCGATAACGCGTGCAGCGAAAAATAAACCGACACCCGATCTCCCGGTATGCGCTCCTCCATTCATGCCTGCGATTCGACACCGGTGTACGTACATGCATACACGCTCGCGCCTTTTCTTCGGCCCTCCCGCCGCCGACGATCGCCGAGCGATCTCGACATCGACGGACGACGCAGGTAACACGCGTGCTAGCGCGTTCGCGACACGAGGCACGCCGCGATATCATGAGTAAACAATGAAGCTAGACGCGGATCGACGGAGGCGCGAGATCTCGATCGGAATGCCGGGCGACGTTCCCCCTTCACGGGGGGGGTTCTTTTTTTCTTTCCCGCGAGGCAGAAAAACAAATAAAGGAGGACAGACCGAAGGATTTTCCTCGGCGGCGGCGACGAAGGTGGAACCTTCGCGAACGCGGAAAAGCACGGCCGGCGCCGAAATAGTCGCGGCGCAGCTCCCGACAAAAACTGTATTTTTAGCTGTCAAAAAATCGGTGGGGGCGACGGGGGGGAGGAC